>NJDC01000226.1:11298-31661 GCA_002245475.1 Calephelis virginiensis | reverse complement strand
CTAGCAGTCCAGTGGTTTTAAAACTATTTTATAATTGAACACTTCATTGTAGACAAAACTATCTTTGGTTTGCATTTACAAGCGGTATTTTGTTGTTACAAGCTTTTATGTTAAAATCTTTTGTTTTAAATATAGTAGGAATATACATTTTTAATAAATGTGTAATGAGACACAAACAGAGAATAAGTATGTAAGTAGCGGCCGCTACACAAAGTCAAAGTCAAACGTCAAACGTAAAGGTCAGGAGCGTCAAAGTGTAAGTTGTGAATTTTTATTTTAGCACTTGCCCTGTGCTTGGGATAAATTTTAAAGAAAGAAAAAATTTCGCCCCAGACAGGATTTGAACCTGTAACCTTTCGTCTCAAGCCGACGAATGCTCTAACCAATTGAGCTACTGAGGATTCAAGTCCCGTGGCGAAATTTTTAATTCCTTTCTAACCCGTTAACGCGGGTAGTTATGTCCTATAGATCAAAGTTGTGAATTATTAGTAGTTAGTAAACATAAGAAGTTATTGTTAATTATCCTTTCTCAAAAGTTTAGTTTTAGACACTCTTATATTTGGGACCTTGAGCGCCTTAGCATACATAAAAATATAAGTCGAAAAATTTAACCTCCTAGATTTTTTACGTCGGTTAAAACAGCTATACTTCCTAATTTTGGTTAGTTTGACAACCCTTGACATTTAAAAGAAAGAAATATAAACTGTCCGACTCGGTTGGGTAACCCTCAATAATGTACCAAACTGGACAGGCATCGAAAAGAACAGATCATTAAAATTAATAATTAATTAATCTCAATTTGTAACAGCATTTGTAACGATGATGTAGGGATGTGAAGACTCTAGCGCCTATTCATAGAATAACAGTGTTTTTGACAACTGGATTGGACTAATGCAGTCAGTCAAACTGGTGACAAGGTGATAAGTGATAGATTAGAAACTCCGCCTTCATCTTATCTTCTTGAGGTCGCTCTGACCTCAAGACTCAATCTCGATGTCGTTTAATGTAGTCTCGGATTTGAAGTGCAGGTTGGACGGTAAAATTACTCACGCAAAAGGCTTATTGTCCTAATGCCATGATAGCAACACACCTTAAACATTTCCGGTGTCTACTACGAAGTCTTTTTCTTGTTTTTCAAAGTAAAATGGAGAATTAAGTATGTTGTACATGTTAGCTAATAGCTATCAGCAAAGAAATATAAACAAAGAAATATCAGCAAAGAAAAATAAATACTACGTAATAGCTATCAGTATTGCTAAGATCAACGGTTAGGTTCCTGTTCCCCTAGAACCAACTTTCCGAAATGTCAACACAGTCATTCTTTAAAATCAATTTTAAAAAATAAAAGATTTTGAGTTTTGAACTATTTAAAGAGTCAATGTAAACTAAGTAAATTTTAAGCTGTCCGTAATATTTTAGTTTTTTAAAAAAATACCAGTTATTGTGTAGGCGACAACACCACCAGTGACTATAACATCCTTATCCGTCACGTTAGCTTCATGTTATCGTACTTGGAATTGTTATTGTGCTGTAATTATGTCTTTCTATAAATAAAAAAAAAGATTTTTCTTTAATTTGACAGTCTCTGATGATCTGGTCAAAGTCGCGGGCAGTCGCTGGATACAAACGGCTGGTGACCGTGACTTGTGGCGCTTTTTGGGGGAGGTCTATGCAGCACGTGGACGTGGAAGTCCTCCGGCTGATGATGATGACAGTCTCTAACAAAGCCCCATTTTGATAAACCTTAATAATTTTATAGAGAAAAATTTGTTTACTATTCGATTTGGTTGGTAATTCTCTATAATGTAATCAAAAAATAAATTTAAGTTAATAGATCATAATACTAAATAATTTATCTCATTTAGTAGCACCATTTGTAACAGTTAGTCGTTTATACAATGTAAATTTATCACCATGTATATTTTTAACATTTGTAAATTTAATGAGATGTTTATCTACACAACGCTTATTGTTTTTACTTTTCTAACAAAATAAATTACTTAGATCAATGTTTAAAACATTTGATGAAATAGAAAGTTGATAAAAAAATGTATGAGAGTTTTATGTGTTTCTTCCATACAAATTGATAGTAAGTAGAACACAATTTGAGCATTATCAGAATTTTTGTTTGTCGGTCTATCCGTCTGGTGTTTCCTTGTTACAGGACGGAGGAGGTATGATAAACATAACGTTAAGATCTTCAGATGTCGAATAATGTGAAGAAAAAAGCGTGAAATTGCTATACAAATATAAATAAATAGAGAATCTATTGTTATTTGAAATAAATGTCAGAGAAATGTCAACGGTGATTTTTAGACGTTTTAGCACATGAAAACTGTTGTCATTATGCCAAAATATAAATTTAGAATTGACTTATTTTTATTTTAGCACTTTGCCCTGTGCTTGGGATAAATTTCTATAAATTTTAAAGAAAGAAAAAATTTGGTGGGTACTCAGAATTGTGTATCTATGGGACATAACTACCCGCGTTAACGGGTTACAAAGGAATTAAAAATTTCGCCACGGGACTTGAATCCTCAGTAGCTCAATTGGTTAGAGCATTCGTCGGCTTGAGACGAAAGGTTACAGGTTCAAATCCTGTCTGGGGCGAAATTTTTTCTTTCTTTAAAATTTAGAATTGACTAACGGACATAACGTAGAATGTACTTTACGATGTTAAAACTTAAGAATTTCGGAAGTGGGACAGTAAAAGCGCCCAATTCATGAACAGACAAACAATAATTTTAAAAAAGTTGAAAATTTCTCCATCGTACGCTTTCAACAGGTAGAGACGATGTCGGTTTTTGCTGTTTTAGCCTCTATATCCTATTTTATATGTCAAAATAGGTTGGTCGATATTCCACACGTAAAAAAAAGTATAGTACCTGAGTAGAAACTGCGTAGGTACGCACGGTAGGTAATAATACGTAAGTATTCACTTTCAGTTTTTATGAACTGTCTAAGGTTTGTCCAAGGAATTCGCAACACAGACAGATATAATTTGTAGTAACTCTCGTACACTTAGTTTTGTCAAATTTAAATAAGAATGGTAATAATTTAAACGCAGTAACACCGTGAAAAAACCGACTCCAGTTATTTTATAAACAAGTGGTGATTTAAAAATTCTTTTTTCGAAAGATAGCAAACGATTTCCAGATATTCCTACATTATTAGTTTTAGCAACAACCATATCGATTATTATTTATTAACTAAACAACTCCCCTATAACATGAAAATTTATAACTTTATTTGGAATATCTAAATTCATATACTACATTTACACTTATTTACTTTTTATATTTTACCTATTTATTTTATTTTTATAATTCTTTCCTTTTATGCAAAGAGTAGATATAAGAAGTGGGCCTACTAGTGGTACGTAATCAAAGCCTGTAATATAATCAACTCGAATATTTTTCAAGGATGGCGTTCCCCGCGAGGCGACGCCAGCCCTTTCTTTGCAAGCATTTTTTGGTTACGTGTAATTTTAAATCTGTGATAACTTTAAGTACTAATTTCAATAAACAATAAAATAGTGAGTAATTTTGATCTATATTTATTGGTCAAGGTAACTAAGATACTTAACGGGGTTAAGGATTACTACTGATTAGGAGAAATCAGCATTTGAAAATAAGGTAGTTTTTAAACATATTTTTCAGAGATGAAATGGTTATTGTGCGGCAACCTTTTGAGATAGACATTTGTTATCGCGGACTTTTTTGTAGGCCTCTTTGTGATATACATTTACGTAGTAGTTACACTGTTTTGATGTATCTCAAACGGTTTACCCATCACATCGTTTTCGACGATGTCATAGAAAAAAAATGTATTTCCATGACAAGATCATGATAAAATTTGTATGGGTCCACCTCAGAATCATAATCTTTCCGAAGAAAAAACATTAAAATCAGTTCTTTATTGACTGAGTCATCGCTCAACAAACATACTAAAAAACAGTTAAATTTATAACCTCCTCCTTTTGGAGTCGGTTAAAAAGAAGATCTGCGTCTTAAATCATTGCCACAGACAAATATTACTTCGGGGTTCGATAAGTTCGTGTTCCAGATTCCATAGAAATGGGTGGTATAAAAATATAATAAAAATTCCTTTTCTCATAAAAGTCAATAGACCGGAAATTCACATAAATTTGGAATTTGACGCCATTATATATGCCATTTACAGTATTTATGCTTATATTGCCAAATACTGTCCTAGTTATCAGAAAAAAACTTTACAGAATAATTGACTGAGCTAAGGATCTTTATGATTACCTTCCAGAAGCTCCATTTCTTAGCTGACACTACAGGAGCATGGCAGAACATTAACTGGTACTTAGTTCATATCACCACCTATATTCCCTACTTCACAATCCACAGGGCGTGGATTACATTTTCTAAATTATGAAATTAAAACAAATATTATTAGTTAAATAAATAGCAAAGCTGAAACCACGGGCAACAATTAGTTAACATATAAAAACCAGCCGTTAAGTATTCTACCGTTTTTATGGAATATTGGATTATAATGATTTATGTGACCTCGATGACATTGTTTATAACTTATTACCAAGTCATTGAATGCCATTCCCTAGTTTACAATGTTCACCTATTATAGTTAATCACAGAACTAACACTCGCCCATAACTTTTATTCACATACAGGACGTCCCAAAAGGTTACGTAGCTGGGAAGTGGAGTGATAGGGGTGTTCACAAAGGTCACCAGAAAAAAAATATATGAAATTGGATACAGACAGTTTTCCTGACAGTAAGAAACACCTGTCTAGAACTAACTCCATAGTACACGACATATAATTATACACGAAATGTTTTAGCAGATTTTTAACCCCCCTCTCGTTTGAAAATTCTTGACAAGTTTCAATAAAATAAACTGAAGTTAGCAGCAGTTAATAAAACCCGTTAATTTTCTCTAAAAAAGCTACTTTTTTGCTCTCCAACGAAATCCTACAAAACTACGGAGCACCCGAGATGGTTGACCCAAATACAGCACTCCGCCCCACCATCCCCCGATGGGAGATATTTTCTACGTCACAAGTCACGAGAGACGCATTTCACTCTTCCTTATTTATCAAAACATATACAAATATAATATGTACGTATAATTTTATGTCACCTCCGTGGTCTAGCGGGTCAGGTGTTGGACTTGACTGCATGAGTTCCCGGGTTCGAATCCCAAGTCGGGCAACAAAAAGAAAATTTGGTTTTTCCAATTTTCTAATAAAAAAAAAATTGCTTCGGATTGGATATGTGTCCGGTTGGCAATAGGTTTGCCATTTATCACATTGTGGGACTTAGTGTCTTCGGCTAGTCGTGGGTGCCCTAGTTGCGCCTCTGCCTACCTCTTCGGGAATATGGGCGTGAAGATCCTTGTAAGATGTAAATATTTATAACATACTCGTTTCGCATGCTTATTTATAAACATAAAATGAGATATCTATTTCACTTAAATGATTACAGTAAGACATTTAATGGAAAATACTAATTAAAAGAGCGCTGCTTTTCTTATTAAAGTTATTTGTCACTCCCACAGGAACCCGTGGATGTATCGATATAAAAAGTGGTCTGTGTTCTTTCCCATGCTCTAAGTTATTTGTATGCTAAAATGAATAAAATGGTTCTTCCAATCTAAATTCGGAATGTATATATGTACAAACATGCTTTCCCATTTAATGTATTTTCACGTCCGTATCTCTGAAGTAGTAGGAAGTGGTACAACCAGGGCCCCCATGACTAGCCGAAGATAGTAAGTCCCATAATGTGATGAAAATTGCAGAGATATAATAATTAAAAAAGATGTAAAATAAGCCTTTATTTTGCTAATTCCGCGTAAGCAGTGTAACTGTTGTGGCAAATAATCCTCCAAACGACACAGAATGTGACAAGCCAGTTAGACGTTCCCACCACCCACCTCCGCGACCAGAACACGAATATAGGAAGAGCTCCGGAAACAATATAAATTTTCACGTTCTTTACATGTGACAACCCTACCTAAAGTTCCCACCTCCCACCTCCGCGACCAGATCACAAATAGAGTCCGAACACGGGAAACAAAACCACTTGTCACGTCCTTCGCCAACTTTGTCGAAGCACTCACCACAGAGAACACCAAATCGCACTCGACGTACGTTTCGCCTCTACACCGAGGCATCCTCAGGAATTCGACCGTACCGTGTGTCTTTGTTTGTACGGTTACACTGCTTACGCGGAATTAACAAAATAAAGGCTTATTTTACATCTTTTATAATGGATTTCCGCAAAGTAACGCCTGATTCAATAAAATATATAATAATTAGCTATTGGTTGAAAAATAATATAGGTACCCTTATTAGTTTGTTAAGCATTAAATTTAAAAAAGTCGATAATAGTCTACGATTTTATAAGTTGATACAAACGAGTTAACCGTTTCTTTTAACTTTTTTACTGTAGCACCTTGAATCTAGCTGTCCAGTGCTGGACTTCACTTCATGAGGTGTTTGATAAACAAGTTGTGTAACAGCAGAGAAAATGGTGTTCATGTTAAGATTCTATACTTCTTATCGTCGGTGCTTGGTGGAATTCCATTCTTGATGCAATTTACTTAGAAACACTTGTACTTTTCACAATATATTTTATTATTATTTATTTTTATGGTTCAGCCAACCGGTTTCGCTATACAAGCATTATCAGGGCTATATAACAACTTATATATAGCCCTGATGATGCTTGTATAGCGAAACCGGTTATAACAACTTATATATAGCCCTGATGATAATATAACAACTTATATATAGCCCTGATGATGCTTGTATAGCGAAACCGGTTGGCTAAACCATAAAAATAAAAAATAATAAAATATATTGTGGAAAGTACAAGTGTTTCTAAGTAAATTGCATCAAGTGTTCATGTTTGTATTTTACTTATGAAAGCGTTGCCCGGGATTGGATAAGTGCCCGAATGGTGATAAGTTAGCCAAATGCCAACTATCTTCACATTGTAGGACTTTAGTGTTTATGACTACTCATGAGTGCCAGTGCGGTAGCACATCTGCCTACATCTTTGAAGATACGGGTGTAAGACTTTTTTATATATTTATTAAATAATTTTATTAAATAAAAAAAATACGTCGGTCTGTAATACGCACGACCTCCCAACTTTACTGACAATGGTCTACCAGCTGAGCTAATATTGTAAATTCACGTGTTAATTTATAATTCTTTCTGTAATAGATAACCTTTGGATAACGATAACGTGATGATCCATGCCTTCACAATTCTATCGAAGTTTGTTAAGGTATATCTACTAAATTAACATTTTAGTGGAAACCCTAAGAATCCATTACACCTTCATACTTTAGCATTTTCAACGTTAATAATAAAGATTTAAGTAATAATCACAATTAGCAACAGTTAAAAAACAATGTTTATGTACTCTTTTTGTTTTGAAAACATATTCAATTTAAACGCTGTAAAACTTCAAAAAAGTCACTTCAGTTTCGAATCTATAGAGTGGAAAATTGTTGTTCATAATTGGATTTTCGTGATAGGTACTATACGTAGCAAAATTGCAAAAAACCCGAGTTCTTAATGAAATTATCATGATTTAATCAAGGTAAAGAATAAAAATCTACTAATCAAGTAGTTCAGAATAAAAATAACTCAAAAGCCACTTGACAAAACTTGATGTAATTTAAATGCGACCAAAAACCACCTCAACGTTATCATAAAATTAAAATTGTTTAACAACCCCCGACCAAACCTTACTACTACAGGTAACTCAGAACCACATTGATCATATCAAATGCCGTCTTATATTAATACACTATCCCACGTCCAGCTTTGCATTTGATATTCAAAATTATTTCCGCTTTTATTTGACAGATTTTAATGAAACTAGGACCCTGTTCTTATTAGTGAGGATTTGTTAGAAAATCCTTACGCAGTTTTTTTTATGTTATTGGAAGGCAAACAAGCAGACGGATTTCCTGATGGTAAGAAATTCCCGCCGCCTAGAGACACCAGAGTTGGTAATGGTGCGTTGCCAACCTGAGGCCGGGATGTTAGGCCTTGAGCAAAAGTATGTTTAACGGCTACCTTACCCTCCGAACCAGAACACGTCATGACGTTATGGCGGCAGGAATAGGTAAGGCGGTGGTACCAATCCGTTACATTTAAAGACGTAACGAAAAATAAATAAATTACTGTTTCATTTATTAAATATTGAAACGATGTCTATATGATCGCAATAACTCTTTCGTTGCATACCTATTTGGATTTGTGATTGTTCGGTGAAACATACGTGGGTTCAGTTATATGTTTAAAAGTTAAAGCTTGTGGAGTTGGAACGTTTAAAGTAAAAACTTGGCTCTACATGAAATCTGATAGCTTTTTAAATAGATTAGAGATTGTCAAAAAGTTTTCGTCAATATTTTTATTACTTACATCGACAAAGGTTGTTTACTCTCATGATAAGAAATACTTAATCTATTTTAAGCTTCCTTACCCTGTAGATAAAAAAATATATACATTGTGAATAGTGCAAATTAGAAATGTTAACCCTTATGGAACAAAATTGTTTGATATTATATTTTAATTCTGCATCTGATGAAAATACAAAAAAAAACTAGGAATCTATAAACAATGACATTTCCTACTACCTAAGCTAGAAGTCTTATTCAAAACAGAATTACTTGTGCCTACTCTTGCTTTTAAAATCTTATCAAAAAATAGTAAATGTCATCTCTTGACATTTCTAAATGTGAGCTCAGAAAATAGCAAGATTATCTTGATGATTTTATCTTGTCCAAAGGTGAAGGTAACACATGGGAGCTTGTTTATTTAAAAAATGATAAAGTACAGGTGATGAAATAAGTGAAATACCTTTTTATGTTTTTAAATCTAAGAATAATTTGGCTGCAATAAATGATGTTGGTAGGTAATGTAGCAACAGGTTAAGTAATAAATAAGGTAAGCGTTACTGGGCTGACCTTAATATGTTAAATTATAAAAAGTTTAGAAACTCTAAAAATACGTTAATGCTTCTTCTAAAGCCTAAAGCTTTGAGGTATGTATTCACTTCTATCAATCTAAATTCAAAAACTTATTTTTTTGTAAACTTAAGTCTTAATTTTTATCCAACAGGACAAAACTAACTTTTCCAGCCAGGCATTCAGCAAAAAATACAAGTAATTAAAAGTTTCCCTAAGGACCGGGACATGGTGGCCCTAAATTAGGTAGGTTCCTGAGCCTGCAACTCCCAAAGAAAATCACGGTCCCTTGGAAGCAGTTACGAATTAAAAATCTAATTTTAAGTAAACAATTATTCTTAACTCTGTTATCGAAACCAAAACTCCATGTCCTGACGTCCACACATTCACAAAATAGAAGGCAGTAATTAACTAGGAGACCTAGTTGGAAAGATCCGTTGCATTTACCAGAGTGTTATAAAAAGAAAGGCATTGTTTTATAATTCAAACAACCTGAGTGAGAATGTCTAATCTGCATATTCCCTGTTGCTAAGTAAAGAGTAAGCCGACCAAATCACAATCGTAACAACTACTTATGAGTCATTTTATATGCGAGCTGCATTTCAAATTAGCAGTGTTATACAGCCGTAGCGTAACCCGAACAAATTGTAATGGCCTTTTAAATGTAAGATTTCTAATCACGAAAATGTAAATTTAAGTCGACCGGTTAATGGCATTCAAATGTAGGCTTGACGCTGTTCGGCATAAAATTATGTGTCCTCGACTGTTTGCATACAAAATGGTAGACACTTATAAACATTTTATTTTTAGGATTTGCAAATTATGCCGTTAACCTTAGACATAAGGAATAATAAGTGAATGAGGTCAAAAGTTGTATTCAATAAATTCTTTAGACACGTTTTTTTTTTCAAGTATCGCTCCTCATATCATAAAAGCGACACTGTATTGTATTGTGAACTAGCCGGTTGCTTGCGACTTCTTCACTGTAGAGTAGTGACGAATTTCATACTAACTGTTAGCCCCATACTATTACCCTTTCTGGGTCGATTTTTGAAAAAAAAATAAACTATGTCTGAACTAGGATTTTTTTAGCTATATGCATATCAAATTTTATCAAAATCATTTCAGTGGTTTAACCATGAAAGAGCAATAGAAAGACAGCCTTTACCTTTAATAATATTTCAAGCTTCCACTCGAGGCTTGGCCCACGTTCCAAGTTGTATTTATTTATAAATTGTAGCCTTTAACATGTTGTTCTGACGTATAAACTATATTCCTGTAAAGTTTCATCCAAATCTTGCTTGGAAAAGTAACAAATATCAGTCCATTCTCACAAACTTTCACTTTTATAACATTAGTAGCAGGTATAGGTATAGAATTGCTAACGTTTCATTTTCAAATCAACGTCTCTAAAGCGATTTTAATAATTTTTGACATAGTGATAGATTAAACATTATACAATAACATAGGTTTTATTTTTATCTATATCTTAGTTACTGGGAGCTATATAAAAACACGAAGATCCAGCCGTGGACAACAGGTGGCAAAAATTATGTCATATCATACGGGATAACACAGCCTCATTTTTTACATCAGTTTGAAAAGTTGAATTTTCATCTCTTTTAGGTCAAATTGTCGACCGCCTCGTTGGTCGAGTGGCTAGCGCACACGCCTAACTACACCGATCAACCGCGAGGCTCGGGTACGATTCCCGACGGGGGCAGGCATTTGTGTGATGAACATTTAGATGTCTGCATTTCCGGGTCTGGGTATTTATTAAATTGATTCTGGTATTATTTAAGTATTTCTATGTGTTAGTGTTATTGACTAACACCCATAACACAAGCATATAATTTGCTTACTTTGGGGTTAGATTCAGTTTGTGTGAGTTGTCCAGGAACATTTATTTATTTATTATTTACTTATTAGATCTATTTTGGTAATATTTAAGTATTTCCATCTATTATTATCGTGGACTAACTCCCTCAACACTAGCATACAATCTGCTTACTTTAGGGTTAGGTACAATTTGTGGAGAAAAAAGCTAAGCTTAGGTTTATCGCTATAATAGTATTGTACCTATTGTCCCATTGGCCACTGACGAAATAATTTATTTCACCGCCCTATTTATATGCTTGCAGCCGTAATGCCAGCAGGTACTCGCCGTTGTCATGTTCTAGTTTAGTAGGTAAAACTAGCCGGTAAATTAAGGAAGAGGTATAACAATCTATGGACAGTAAATATGATTCGAATTATGTATCTAAAAGCACCAATTTTACGTACTGTTACATCCCTATTTTCATTGCCAAATTGCTGAATTGCAGTTAACCCTACAATTCAGCAATAATCCTGCATAAAAACTATGTTTTCCAAGTTTTCAGTTAGGTCTATACATTCAGTCAAATCGCTGCCCAACGACGGACCCGGTTTCTGCCTGCCGGTTGACCTCAGCGAGGAGACTAAATAGTGTACCAGCTCCGGGTCGTACCGCCCTTCATCAGAGCCGCGAAGTCGCGTCAATAATAAAGTAAAAAGAGTAGTAAAGTGAAGTGCTGTGTGAATAAACTTTACAAATAATATCGTAACTAAAGGATTGCTTCCTTAAGAGCGCTTTTCTTTATAAGTGCCAGGAAGCCAAACGTAACAGTGCGTATTACGTATACGTATGTACCTACTGCTCTAAAATATGACACTATATTTCAAATTTTGAAAATTTGTACTAAAGCCATCTCACTACTTTGCAGCTCGTAACTGGCTTAAAATAGGTTATTTAACTATGAAGTAGGTACACTGGTAGTGTCGAGTGCTGTGCAGCAACTTGCTTTATAGGAACCTACCACTTTACCTATTCCTGTCGCCACATGCCATATGTCGTTATGGTGCCAGGAGAGAATACTGTCGTGTTAGAGGGTATACAAGCCGGCAGTAATCTACCAGCTTGCATTTTTTTAGCCTAACACCCCGACCATTGGACAGCGGCGCATTTATATTAGGTATATACTATAATATATAATATGCTCTCTATAGTCTGTTCTTAACATCAGAAGAGCCTTGTGTTTGTTTGCCGATAAAAATTACAAAATATAGATGTGTGTCTAATTTTATTAACTACTTTCTAGGACGTTGGGGCTAAGCACTGGAACCTAGGGTTCCGATCACCGATGTAGCTGTGCCTATTGCGTTATAAGATCCGCACAAACGTCGGCTACTTTCCATCACAAAAACAAAAGTCACGTCAACAGTAATGACAGAAGACACTTCATTAACCACAAATGAGAATAGTGCGTTCTAAGAATGACTGCTCGATTACACATGCGTTGTTCAAGCATTCCACTTTCAATAGGGTTGTCAAAATTATTTAACGCGGCGTTTTTTTTTATTTATATACTTCAACCGTCTTATTATAAACATAGACTAAAGAAAGAGTAAAGTTGATATTATAGTCTGTATCACATTGTAATAAAATCGATACGAGGTTAAACCTAGGAGCACTTTAGTCCATTTTTATTAATAAGAGAGCGTGTGTTGAGTTGCAAATCACATAAGAAGAATGTAAACGAGACTAAAAGTGAGCTTTACGCCTAAGAGTTTTGTAACTTCTAAGCTAGTTTGATACTGACGACGCCTGGCTAATTCCATTCGCCATAACATTAATATTGGGCCCCTTTGCATGTTTTAGGTTTCGAAAGTTAGAAGCAGGTGAATTCATTCATGCAACATGCTTTACAAACTAGACTCAGATTATCAACACAACATTGCTGCCTGTTATGTCAATAGTTGACGAGTATTTCTCGTTATCAGAAGGTCTTTCTAGTTGTTTATTTTCCAGTTATTTATATAAAATAGTCAGAAATTTTTAATTGATCATTATGTATAATGTACTCGTATATGTATATGGTTCTAAGTCCGTGATTTCGTCTACCTGAATATATTTGTACCTTGTATTAACCATTTATTTAACAACCTAATCAAAATTGTCCAATAGCAGCCATGTAATTTACGAAGAAGCATATAAACACATCGGGATTTCAAAAATCCATAGCCCGGTCCTAGTAACAAATATATTTTTTTTTTTCAATACAAATGGAAGTATAAAACTGACCAATTTTTAGAACGGAGAAACTAGCGGCAACCCTAATTTTTAGACATGCAATGATCTTGTGAATTGTATATTTACATAAAACCCGTAGACATTACAAAAATCAACCTCGTGGAAAGAAGATAGAGTCGCGTTTTCAACAAAAGTGACATCAGAATAAGTATTTACAACTTTGTAATGCATATTATGTAAGAAACTAAAAACACCAACTGTGAAAATGATAACCCATGTTCGTTAACTTTCATAGTATATTTTTACAAATAAGCATTTCCTGATAAGACGAAAGAGAGTCCTTATAAAAGGATGCCAACTTGAATCTCTTGCAGTTTGTAGAATACCCTAACCTCCAGACCAGAGTAAAGAGTCTCCTCCTTGCGGTACTAACCCGGGAAGCTCAGAAACTCGACCATTTAGTCACGGTGCTAGAAGATAACAAGCCGATTTTGTACTGTTGGTGTAAAATTATAATTAAAAAAAAGTAGAACAGCTCTGTAACAGGAATTTCGATGGTAATGTCCTGTTCGTAGATTAGGTAATAAGACTTTTTTGTGTGAGAGATCAGCAAACAAGCACGCGGGTTTCTTGATGGTAAGAGACAACCGTGATCTGTAGACACCATAGATGTTACATGTGCATCGCGGTCTTGCGGTTGGAATGTTAGACCTATTATGCAAGTGTTCCGGAACCGGTATCACGACATTAAAGCGGCAGGAATAGGTAAGGCGGTGGATCCCTGTGGAACCCAGGCAAGTTGCTGCACAGACCTCTACTTGCTGCCTCTTTTTGGTTTGGGATGGGATATGGGACTTCATAAAAGAATATAAACCAGCTGCTTTCCTACGTAACAGCTTGTAAGTGGCTACAACCGTTTTTTTGTCACTAGCGCAGTGACCGTTCCTAGTTAGTAGGATATCTGACGACTCGCCTCGTTTAGTACAATGGTCTTAAACATTTTTGACATGTCTGAAACATTCTAGACCCTAAAGCAGAGGTTCCCAAACTTATTTCATGCAACGCCCACTTTGAAAATCAGTTGTTTTGTAGCGCCCCCCCCCTCGTTTTTTTCTTGTCAATAACCTCAATAACATATTTGTTGCGCCTAGTTTAAAAAAAACATTTTTTTCAAGATTTATACCGCCCCCCTCTAGGCTTCCAGCGCCCACAAGGGGGCGTTATCGCCCACTTTGGGAAAGGCTGCCCTAAAGTAACCAGTAAACTTTCTTCCGTAACAATATCAGCTCCATTACCGTTTTTTTGAGCTGACTCCAAAAAGGAGGAGATTCTCAAATAGGCTGTATGCTTTTTTTGTATGTTTGTTACGTGATTACTTGGCCAATAGCAATACATTTTTCACTTATTTTCTATAAGCAGAGGTTAATAAACATGTATTGTTTTTGCTATAAGTGAAAAAGTGTACTATTAAGCGTAACTGAAACTACTATTTGGATCATGACAAAACGAATATAGGACCACCTAGGAATCATGACCTATCTTTTTAACAAAGAACCATCAAAGAAAAAGTAAGTAAGTAAGCAAGTATCTTCATGCCCATATCCCCGAAGAGTAGAGGCACAACCAAGGCACCCACGACTAGCCGAAGATACCAAGTCCTACAATGTGATAGGTGGCAAGCCTATCGCCAACCGGGCACATATCCTATCCCGAGCAACAGTTTTTTTTTATTAGAAAATTGGAAAAACCCAATTTGCTTGACCCGGGATTCGAGCCCGGGACCTTATGCAGTCAAGTCCAACAACTGAACCGCTAGACCACAGAGGCGACCATGAAAGAAAGAATGAAGAAAGAAAAAATATTGATTTGCGGAATATGAGTGTGTAACACTCATATTCCGCAAATTATATAAGCGTTCCAACATATTCTACCAACTTGTGATGTGCAAATATTTTAATAGGTTTTAATCAAATTAGTAATTTTAATTACTTATTTATTATTAACACACTGTTTTTTGTATTGATTACATGATTATTTATTAATACAAACAATTTTTAGAATGTAAGTTAATTTAACCCTATCTACCGCAAACTACAAATGAAATTGTTGGAGTAAGTTTTTGAAGTTTAACTGTGCTTAATTATTTTATCAAGATTTATATTTCACTCCATTCCTAGCTTATGTAAACATTTAAACAATATTTCTTTTTCTATATACAAGTTATTCTACCGACCTTGCCGACCTTTACGAAATGAGCACGCCCTCGGTAACTGATTTCACAAAGGTGTTATACGGGGTAAAAAATGTCTCCGGAATCGCACAGTTGTAGATCGCCACGCATCGAGATGATGGGCATGATACCTTAAGTTCTGACGCGATGTTCGAAGGTGGAAACTAGCGGCTCGAATTAAACCAAACAACTGCTCAGAGTATAGATAGATGCGGTAGAGAACACTGAGTGACTCAACATCTCTACGCAACGCTAAGGAATCAAGCCGATTGGTAATTGCCGGGTCATTGACAATTCGAATTACCCTACGTTGAATGCGGTTAAACGGGAGGAGCTGGTACGGTAAAGCCCCTGCCCAGAGTTGAGAACAGTACTCCATATGAGGCCGAATTTGCGCTTTGTATAGTTGTAAGGGATGGGTTGGCTTGAAATACTGTCTCGCTTCTCTGAGCACACCAAGTTTTTTAGAGGCTATTTTTGCCTTCTCCTCCAGATGGCCACGAAATTGAACATTACTCGAAATGTCAACGCGGAGTATACCAATGCAAGCTGTGGCAGTTAGGGAAACGCTCTCAAATCGAGGAGATGCGACAAAGGGAGTCTTTTTAGCGGAAAACGCGCAAACTTGTGTCATGTTAGGGTTAAATTGCACCAGATTCTGCTGGCCTTAAAACGAAATTTCAGACAAAAGATTGTCAATTTTAGACACAAGTTGGTTCCGGCTCTCGATGACATGTTCCCTCGATATATTATGTCGGCCAAAGTATAAGGCTTCCCCAGTAGTGTCATCTGCATAGCAATGAGTGTCACTAATTTGCAACATGTCATTGATATGCGGCAAAAACAAAGTAGGAGAAATCACACTGCCTTGATGAACACCAGCATTGACAGGTATGGACTCCGAGCACACACCGTTGACAACGACCTTGATGCTACCCCCCGTCAAAAAACTAGTGATCCATGTGCATAATTTCTCAGTAAGACCGTAACAAGGAAGCTTCGATAGAAGCGCCTTATGCCACACCCGATCGAAGACTTTCGCTATGTCCAAACTGACAGCCAATGCTTCTCCCTTGCTTTCGACTGCTTGTGCCCATCGGTGTGTTAAGTAAACCAGAAGATCACCAGCTGAACGACCACGACGGAAACCGTATTGACGATCATTTAATAGCTGGTGCTCCTCTAGGTGCCTTAAGAGCTAGCAATTTGTTATGGATTCCATAGCTTTGTAAAACAAGGAACTTATAGCTACGGGCCGGTAATTGGACGGATCCGAGCGGTTACCTTTTTTAGGGATCGGGTGTACTAAAGCGGTCTTCCGTGAATTCGGTACAATGCCTCATCAGGCATTGTACCGAATTCACAGAAGACCGCGAGAAGTAGGAGAGCCTAAAGAGTCGCGTTAAAACCGGTGCCAGCTCAGGAGCACACACTTTGAGAACAATCGGAGGGATACCATAGGGACCATTCGACTCGTTGACGTCCAATGAAATAAGTGTTCTACGCACTGAACTCTGCAGAAACTTTATTTCTGGCATAAGTATATATGCTAAATATATTTTAAACATTATCTTTTGAAACACGCTTTTAAGCTTATTAGCAATTCATGGAGGTTAAGCATTATCAGTTTTTCTATGGGTGACCTCCACACCCGAACGTATAAATATTGGGATCCACTGTTCGATATTTACGGCGTACAAGTCACAGATAAGGAAAGCGCTCAAATCTGAATTAATTGGGATTGTTTTGAAATCCTAGGTTCAAGTCAAGGGTTTAGTTTTTTACAGACTCCATAAAAAGAGGACGTTTTCAATTCGTCTGTATTTTTAATATGTTATGTATATATTGTGGGATTACTCCAACAATAGCCAACCGACTTTGATGGTTCTTTTTTAGAAGGATAGGTCATGATTCCGAGGTGGTTCCATATCAGTTTTATCATGATCTGACTAGTAGTTTTTGAGTCAATGATGGGGTCAAAAACGACTAGTAGGCTGTTGATAAAATGTATGTGGGACCATTTCGGAACCATTTGTTATCTTTCGTAAAAATAGGTATTATCAAATCGCTACGTGGTTACCCTAAGAAATAGTTGAAGTTGGTTTTAAGTTTTACCGCACCTAATTATTATTTATTTTGTCACTAAAAGATAGCTATAACCTGTTGCCTGTGTGGTCTAACGGTGCGGCGTCGGAATTGTCTTTCTGAGATCTGGGTTCGATCCTCAAGTCGGACAACAAAATAAAATAGAAAACATGTATTTCCAATTTTCTAATAAAAATAACGTTGCCCGGGATTGAATATGCACCCGGTTAGCGATAGGCTTGCCTCCTATCACATTGGGGGACTTCGTGTCTTCGGCTAGTCGTAGGTGAGCTGGTTCTGCCTCTGCCAACCTATTTGGAGATATAAGCGCAAAGATACTTCTTTTAATAAAGATTATTCTTTTAACTTACATTACAGCAGCTTTCCTGATGGTTAAAAACAACCGTCGCCTATAGACCCCATAGATGTTACTGATGCATTGCTATCTTTTGTTAGAGATCTTGGGCCACGTTTGCCGGTCTATCGGTAGCCCTACCTTCTAATACGGAAAACGATAATAGTTAGCATTGACACTATATAGCAGAAAAATGTAAAATAGGTAGGTACTTCAATAATATAATTAAAAAATGAATACTTAACGAACTGGCCGCTATCGGTGCCCTTTTATTAAAGTTATTCATTTCTACCACGGAGGCCCGTCGAGATGTCAGGATAAAAATTGACCTATATCCTTTAACAAGACCTAACTTATTTGTGTATATAAAGTCAGAGTAAATTTTATATGTTTTTGTATTTATACTTGTATCAAATAGAACTGCAGAAGAATGAATTCATAAATAGCAGGCGATAAACAGGTGAAGTATCAATGAATAAAAATAACTACGTTAATAAAAACAGACTTCAAAACTAAAAAGTAAAAAATAATGAAGATTTCAAACTTATTAGTTAATAGAATAGTTATCTTTATTTAATACTTTTTAGTTTAATGCTGATATGATTAAATTTAATAAAAATAAAAATAGGAAAGGTGAAAGTAGTTAAAAAATGCTCATAAAATAAAAATTAATAGGTCTACCTGAATTACATTTTTATGGGACCAATTCGAAGCTGTTTTGCATCAAACAAAAAAATATATCGGCCGAATTGAGAACCTCCTCGTTTTTTTGAACTCGGTTGATAATTAAGCGCAAGCGACTACAAAACGGGCCAAATATGAGTCCGACTCGCGCATCGAGGGTTTCGTACAAATCTGTTTATGTAAGTTAACATTCATCCATCATGACAATCGCTAAAAAATACGGTTTTCGCAATATCTTCTATATTTATGTCTCGTCTCAGACGTTGCCAAATTCCATGAAACTGAGTTCACGGGAAGTATTTCTCTTGCGAGTCTCAAATATTTGCGTCAAAAACGTTGCAAAAAAAAGCTGTATCTTTTGATTGCATGACCTTAAATGTTTTTTGGTTCACAGCTGGAGGATCAGGAGACCTGAGTATTTGATATAAATTTCGGATTGATACCTAAACACATTTCTGAAAAAAATGGTCTTAACAGATGGACGGACGGCTGGACAACAAAGTCATCCCTACAAGAGTTCTATTTATTGCTTCCCTAAATTTCAAACACTTTCTTTAACATTTTTAGAGTTTTTGCGTGTCTATCTATCTGTGTCCCGACTGCGATTCACGTCGATTCACCTATACCAGTGTTTCCCAAACGCCGAGTCGCGACCCGGCACCGGGCCATTCAAATTTAAATACCGGGTCACAACATTCGATAACGAATGCAAAAACAAGAAAACTGCAAGCTTTTGCACTACATCTCGCCGCGACGTATCTTCGTCAATCGTAGACATTCCACTCGAATAGTTTAAACGAGTTTTTTGCAGCTTGATTTAAAGTTCGGCGAAGTTGTTAGTGTATAAAATCTAGGTAAAATACCCTAACGGATACAGTTTGTGCTAAAAAGTGTCAAGTGGGTCTCAAAGGGGCAGCTTGAAAATTACCGGGCCATGACAGAACAATGTTTGGGTAACACTGTCCTATACCGATTACAACGAAATTGGGCACGTGGGTAGGTACTTTATGTTCCGAAGTAATACGTTACTTTAATGGGATAACCATTTACCAAATACGTGAACCGATTTAATTTGTTCTTTTTTTATTTTGTAGCATGTAAAAAAAGTATGTTCAAGCCCATATCCCCGAAGGGGTAGGCAGAGACACGACCAGGGCACCCACGACTAGCTGAAGACACTAAGTCCCACAATGTGATAGGTGGCAAGCCTATCGCCAACCGGGCACATATCCAATCCCGAGCAACATTTCAAAATCCCGAGCGAACAATTTTTCTTCTGTTGCCCGACACGGGATTCGAACCCGGGACCCCATGCAATCAAGTCCAACACCTGAACCGCTATACCACAAAGGCGTATGTGCCTTACAGATTGTCCTATTTATTTCCAAATCATAAGTTTCTTATGCGTAGTTTAGAAATAAGGGACTTAACAAAACTTAGTACAAAGTGACCAAATAACTTGAAGGCTGGAATGTTGAGAAACACTTAAACTTTTAGGTCAAGTTTGAACTTACATATAGGCAGGCAAGGTAGGCAGAGAGTATTGAGTGCCCAAGTGTCACGATTACTAGTGGCCTACCCAAGTCATGCTAAACTGGCTTTTGGACTTTATAATAAACTAGCTGTTACCCGCGGCTTCGCCCGCGATAAATTGAGATGTAAGCTATCCTTTCTTTCAAGTTAGGTCAAACTGCACATGGTGTGCGAATTTTATTATAATCGGTTAAGTGGTTTAGGAGTTCATTGAGGACAAACATTCTGACACGTGATTTATATATATTAAGATTCTAGCGACAACAATGTTTGAAAAAACATGATACTAAGCAGGTACTTATGCTTAAGTTGTGAATAAGTAGCGATGGAAGTTTGTTTGAGGAATCAATTATCATTCATTAATCATTATTTATTTTAAATGAAATTTAGAGAAATAGGAAAAACAACACAAACTTTTCCTATACAAACTGTTACTAGCTAGCTG
>NJDC01000225.1:172689-187055 GCA_002245475.1 Calephelis virginiensis | reverse complement strand
TCATGTTTATGTACGATAGTCCAATAAATGAATATTGTAATCTACCACATAAATGATACAGTACTTTCATACTGATAATTAAAGCAATTCGTGCAAAATTATTCCCTAACCATTACAAAATATCAAAAATGCACAACGTTTATATTCAAGTTTTCACTTCTGCCGGCAACTCCCGGAGTGCAACTCGTCGTTTTTTTTTCAACCGAATGTTTACCACCATAGTGAATAAATACTATTGTAAGATTCGCGTTACATAATGGTGAAGGAAAAACATCGCGCCACAGAATAATAAGTACTAACGTAACCGCGCGATGAAAATTCACAGTGTGGACTTGGCCTAAACGATGCAGTTTACATATTTACAAAATGGATTAATAAATTTAATTAAAAAGAAGTCTTTAGATGTTTACAAATTGGGCAATTAAACAAAGTTTTTCTAAAATATATTAAAAATATATGCTTATTTTAAAGTCATATAAAGTTAATAATTAAAACTACGTTTGATTACCACTACAACCGTCCACTTGTAATTTATTACAACGCTTAGTTGTACTGTATTGTTACTCCTAAATTGGACAGTACTTTAATGAAAATAATCTCAAAGGAAATTTTATCATAATTGGTGATGGTATTAATATTTTACATTTTTTTTTAAATCATAAGAAAGAACACTGACTGGGTAGTGTGTCGATAGTTAGTAATTATATGTGTCGATAGTTAGTAATTATATTTTTGATTTTTCATTTATTGTTGAATGTAATAGCAGGTAGAGGTTAATTTAACATTTTCTCAGGGAAAAAAATACATACACAAAAAATAAATACAGGAAGTAATTATAATATTTTTTCTAAAATGTTATTTATATTTTTTTAAATACACAATGCACATTTGAACCAAGGTAAAGTTTAAGGAATACGATAGTCTTAATAGATATAATAAACAAAATAAATCATTATAATTTACGTTTTAGATTTATTAACTTGTCATCAAAATTTCACAACTAAAAAAACTGCTTATCTTAGTAATTATTTTTTTATTGCTGACTTTAGTAGAATAAGTTTTCAAGTTTTAAATATCCCTGGACAAATCACATAAATTAGATCCTAAGTGAGCAAATTATGTCCGAAATACTTAAAAATTATAAATATTAATAAACATCGAGACTCAGAAATAAAGACATCAATGGTAATAATATGTCCCCCGTGTCTGGCACCGTTGGGAATCGAACCTGGGCCTCACAGTTGGCCGGTTAAGTTAAGCGTGTACGCAAATCCTTCACCAATGAAGCTGACAGTACTTTTAAGAATACTGAAATTTAAAATATTTTGGTTACAATAACTAAAGACCAACTAAAAATTTCAGTTTCAGTTTCGGCCATAAAACCTTGTTTTGCGTTAGATTCGGTTTCGACGAAAAAATGGCAGCAGTGAGCCGAATTATCTTGTTCCTGAACCATTATGCATATGCATCTTCAGCAACGTTCGCCGCTAACTGTTACTCGCTTAAGTATTTTTTAATTAATAATGTTTATTACATCTAATATAAAAATTAAATGCTGAACATTTTCCGAGCAAGTGGACCGATGTGGATAATTATTTTTTGAAGTGAAATCTTCTTTAGCGACGATGCGCATTTTTTTTGGAATGGTTAAAAACTTCTAAACTCGCGTCAGATCGTCAGAACGTAAGACGGCGCACTGTGCATGCGCGAATAAGACGGCGCGAGATCTAAAATAAAACGTAGATTCATTTCTGTTTTTGTATTGCTTAGATTTTTCCGAAGAGTATAGGATGCGCAATCTATAACACGCCGCAATATATCTACCATTACATTCTCACATATAGCAGATACGTATATTATCAACAGATATTGCTCCATTTGTTCCATCGTGAAAATATGCTTTATGTGTAGACGAGCAACGTTCGTTGTACAGATAATATGACAAAGCTCCTAGCCGTCAGTGGTCTTACTTTAGCGAGGTTTTGTCAAACCAAACTCAGGTTATTGATATGAAAATAATATTTGTGCATAAATGATATCACTTTCGCACTGATAATTAAAGCAATTCGTGCAAAATTATTCCCTATATTATAACCCGTTATTTTTGTAATTTTGTTAGTTATTACCAGAGATGGTTCTTATGACAAGAAAACCAGGGAAAACTGCAGAATAGAAAAAAAAATATTTTCCGTACAAACTGAACGGGGCGGCTTTCGCCGCGGCAGTTGGAACTACATAGAAACTTCAATTAATATGTTACCTCCCTTCCTCAACGATTGTTTCATCTAATACTGTTAGTTACCTATGACTTTTTTGGGTAAAAATACATTAGATACCAGTTTCAATAGAAACTTGTGACATGTTTAGGTAAGTTTCAGTGTAGCCGAAACTGAAAGCAAACCCGACAGTTCGGTTTCGGTTTTGGTTTAGGCTGAAAACCCAGTTTCAGTCGGACACTAGCTAAAATACGCGCAGGTATGCAAACAAGCATCAACGAAACTGAATGTAAAATCCATTAAAAACAACAACAAAAATAACAACTACTTTCTAATGACACTATACAGACTAAGCCCACAGTCCAAGATAATACTGAACAATAAAGAAACGAACACGTAAACCTACATTGTAAAGAAAGTTGAGTGATCGAGAAGGTATTTCATTCATAACCTCGGGTTTCTGGGTAAAAATATCCATTGTCTTCGTGTGAAGCTACAGCGATAAGTCACTTGAGAGTGTGAATAAGTTACAGGATCTAGGTTCGGCACCAGTTTCTTGCAAAACGATTTTTTTGTCCAAATAACTACATTTCTGTATCGTCTCCTTTGCCAACATATTAGTAAAAAATGAATAAATCTAATATATAGAATTCTCGTGTCACGGTGTGCGTGATTGAACTCCTCCGAAACGGCTTGACCGATTCTCATGAAATTTTGTGAGCATATTGAGTAGGTCTGAGAATCGGCCAACATCTATTTTTCATACCCCTAAGTTATGGGGTGACTCACCAAAATTTTTTTTACTAAAATCACATTAAAATATAGCTAGTAATGTTTTTTTATTTTAGCACTTGCCCTGTGCTTGGGATAGATTTCTATAAATTTTAAAGAAGACATAACTACCCGCGTTAACGGGTTAGAAAGGAATTGAAAATTTCGCCACGGGACTTGAATCCTCAGTAGCTTAATTGGTTAGAGCATTCTTTGGCTTAAGACGAAAAGTTACAGGTTCAAATCTTGTCTGGGGCGAAATTTTTTCTTTCTTTAAAATTTATATAGCTAGTAATGTATAATTTAGGTGACTGATTTGTCGAAGTGCAGTGGTCTTGTCTCCGAGAGACAACACTGATATTGGCGTGAAGATATAAATCATAATATAATTGAATCATAATCATATAAACAAGTAATCATAACCATAGACAAACATAGACAGAACCGATTCCAACAGTTTCATTAATCAACTCCCAATTTAGTTAATCTTTTTTCGAAAAACAATGATACCGAGATGGTACCACATAAATTTGACCAAGTTCAACTTGTGGTTTTTGAGTTATAGTTAATGCAAACATTTTTATTGATAAGGTCTTCACATAAACAAAAAAAGGGTACTTTCACATTTTTAAAAAAGGAAAACTAAAATCGTTTTGCTATTGGCTGAGTCACATAACAAACATACGAAAAAACTTCTTTTATGGAGTCGGTTAAAAAAATGAATAAATTTACCACCAGACGTTAATTTCAATGATATGACGCCAACCCTACGTCATGACTGCTGACAAGAGATTGTAAACAAACGTAAATCAACATTGTAATATAAGAAAGTTCATTCATAACCTCGGGTTTCTGGGTAAAAATAACCATTGTCACTACGTTGTGGAAATAAATCACTTGATACAGGTGACATGTTTGGCGCAGTATAATTAGCACTAGAATAATGTAAACTCCTTGGTCGTTGAACTCATTTTAACGAAGACCCATTGTTTAAAAGCTTCTGTTGAAAACTAAGTTTTAGGCAAACAAAAAAAAGTGTTTTCACGTCCATGTTCATTGACCGCCTCGTTGGCCGAGTGGCTAACGTACACGCCTAACTACAATGATCAACTGCGAAGCTCGATTTCGATTCCCGACGGGGGCAGGCAATTTTGTGGTGAACTTTTAGATGGCTGCTTTTCCAGGTTTGCACAATTTGCACAAGTGGCCTCAGATTGAGGCTATTAGGTAACGGCGCACCAGCAACATCTATGGCGTCCATGGCGCATATATCATCTTACTTATTTAACATTAAAATTTTACGATGGAATCTTAAAGCAAAAATGAGAAAGGATAAGCATATATTTTTGATCTGGTATCCCAATTTTATTTGTTTAATTTCTCTATGCCATCAATCTACTAAAGAACTTTCTTATCAAATTTACATTCATGTAGTAAAAAGTCTCCACACCAGACTACTAGAATCTTCTATTTGTTAAAAATAAAACAACACAACTATTAAGTTTAATATAACAACATTTTAAAGGTTACCTTGTAGACAACAATTTGGTGTTAATTGTATAACAATTTTAAATTTCAATCTATGTAATAAATATCGAAACATTTTAATAACCATAAAAATGACAGCAGAATCGATAAACTACATATGAACTAATAAAAACCAGTCATTTCGGTCATTTTAAGACCTTCGCCATATGAAGGGTTTTCTACGCGCAACAATTTTGCCTCAAGTTATTTTTTATGAGTACTTTAAAACAATTAATAGACATAGTTGTAAACTGCTGTAAAACCTCTCATCTGGATCAGTACCATTGTCTTACGTATTCCTGACTGGAGTTGGTGCAAGAAGACATAGTAGAGGGAGGATTTACACACGTCGTGTTTATAGACTATGGGTATGTCAGAAATGCCACTTGAAGAATATTAGACATACAGTTTGATGCCTAAAATATTGATCACAAAACATCTTTCTATAGAAAATATGTGTTTTATTAACAGACTGTTACTGCTTTTTAAGTACCATTTGAACTAAAAGTCAAAATTCGACTTAGAATTATTTTTTTCTGTTTTGACTCGATTGACAAACAAAATTTATTTATATACTTAAGTAGTACAAACAAAAATAAGTTAATCCTATACATAAATAAATAGATAACCTTTACAAATGTCTGCTTTTAAAATTCGTGGCCCCTCCGGTTTAAAACAAAAAAAAAATTAAATAAAAATATATTGCTGAACCAAGTTTTCGATGTATAATATCGTCAACAGATGTCAAGTTGTACCCTGTGTAAAGGGGATTTCCAAGAAAAATACTCCACAAATAAATCGAAGACATTGAAAAATTAAATACGAAATGTATACCGCCACTACAAACGATATCATTATAAAGAATTCACAAAGAAACTAGATGTTTAAAAACACAAGAGAAAAAATTATCGCTGTCTACACTACATGTATTTCACAAACAAAAATAAAATCAACTCGCTAATTACTCTTTGGACAGAGTCCCACCAGATGAACATCTAACTTCATCTAAAAATACACAAGATGGCGTCGGGTTCATAATAAAACAATTTAATGGGCCAGCGCGTTTCCCGCGGTGACGAAATCTGCGCCGACGCACTTTCGTTGCATAATCTGTGGAGATATCTACAGAAAACTAAATAATCTGGATAACTTATCTGATTTATACCATGTCCTCAAACACCCGAATTAGTGTGAGATTGAGTGATATGACAACTCCATCGCTTACAGTAAAATAATTTTGTTGGTAGTAATGTTCACGCCTAGATCCCAGTTTTTGTAATTACATTGAAAGACAAAGAAGCAGACGGATTTTCTGATGGTAAGAAATTCACGCCGCCTAGAGAGACCAAATGTGGTAACGTTGCGTTGCCAATCTGAGGCAGGGACGTTAGGCCTCGAGCAAAAGTAAGTTTATCGGCTACCTTATTCTCCTAACTGGAACATGTGCTGAGCATGTGCTGTCATTGTGGCAGCAGGAATAGATAAGGCGGTGGTAAAAATCACGACGAGTCTTATAGCCAGTCAGATGTTACGATCTTATTGACAGTATGCCTATGCTCGCCTTTTACGAGCTGCTTGGCAGGACGGCAGCTCTATTCTTCAAAAGAGCCCTGACCAACACGGGCACTACCAGAGCAGCCAGGATAATGTGACAATATCGCCTACCGAGCATATATCCATAACGCCTAAATCTGATGCTGGTCAGGGTAACCAGTAGAATTGCTAACCTTGCCTCTATCTATGGTGTTCTTAGGTAATGAGTATATTTTACCCACAGAAGCATGCTAGCTTGCTATAGCGTATAATATCATCATCAGCCGGAGGACGTCCACTGCTGGACATAGGCTTCCCCAAAAGAACGCCACAAGTCACGGTCACCAGCCGCTTGTAACCAGCGACTCCCCGCGACTATGACCAGATCATCAGTCCACCGGGTGGGAGGTCGTCCAACACTACGTCCTCCAGTGCGCGGCCGCCACTCGAGAACCGAGCGCATAACATAAAAACTTATTAACTCAAACCGTTAGAATGCAGTGGCAAATCCAGTTTAACACGTTGCTTTCCTATCCTTCTAACTAAGCTATGTAGGAAGTTAAAAACCAGATTTATAGATGTCTTTCAATACCATTAAGGGATTGGATTTCTTAGTGCCTTATGTCATGACGGAGGTACTTAGTTTTTATGTTGATGTAGTTTATTATCCTTGTGTTTTGAAATACAATTAGATATTGCCTGAAAATGTTTGACCTTTTTCGCGGAAAGTTGACATCGAACGTATGTTTTTATAATGATTGGTGTGCTACCAACCTCGCAGTTTTTACAACTTCACCGGGCTTTACTGAGTATTTTTCTGATAATTGACTACATTTGTGCCTAATTTTGTCGCTTTACAATACTACTATTTAAATTATGGGCATCGGCTATATTCCCGAAATCCCGAAATATTTTAAAGATTTATATAGAGTTGTTATGAAATATTTTTTCTTAAACTTAGATTAGGTGAGCCATTTTAAAAATAAAAGTATCAAGTACAAAAAGAGTAAAAAGTGTAAAGCCGAAGCGCATAATTCAAATAGTAGTACTGTACTATCCTTGTTTTAAATGAGGCTAAATTTTGTCTGATACTTTTAATTTTCCGCGTAAATTTGTTGAGGCATCAGAATAAGACGCGTATTCCCTTTTCCTGGTCATTAACTCCTTGCGTGCCTAATTTCGTCGCAAGGCACCTGATCTTACAACTCGGCGGAATTTCATGTAGACTTGACCATTATGGTAAGAATTTCAAAATAATCTTTCTTGGCAATTGTTTAGGTCATTACATTGTTACTAGAATACGGAGAATTTGGTTCACTTGGCACTCAATACTCCACAAACCAAAAAGCGAATGAACAAAATTGAAATATGCATTAAATAAATATGTTTTTTAGAGAGAGCCAATTAACGTTATAGCATAGAGAGCGAGATAAAAATATAACCTTCCTCAGAACATAAAGTATCTGTCTGCCAAATTTCGTTACGACCGTTTTAATAGATTCAGCGTGAATCGCAGTAGAAACACAGATAGACAGACAAGTTTTAAAAAATGGTTCTGTTGCCCATTTTTATTCGCCGACGCTATTTTCTTTAATATCTCTAAAGCACAAAATCCAATCTTTTACAGATTTCCAAAAATTTATCTCGATACGACCAATAGTTTAAGATGTGCGATGACAAGTTTGCTTATTTGGTGTCAATTGTGGTCCAACTCGGAAAAAACTAGACGCAACCAACAACGACGGTTAGCGTCTGTAATTGGTTCACAACTTTTCAATTTACGTCATTTCTTCGTCTTGGTTGTCAAGTTTCAGGAGAAGGGTAGCAAGTAACTTTCTTCTGCTTAAAGCACTCTTGAAGGCTATTCATCTTAGTTTTTAGGTACTATTGCTTTTGGAAATCTCTTTGCACCTAGTCCCGTAAAAGAAATTAATTTTTTCCCTGTGTTGGTCGGAGCTTCTTTGCAGAATGGACCATCTGCCTTCCAGCCCGGCAGCTCGTAAAAGGCGAGCATAGGCTTACCGTCACTAACACCACCGCCTTACCTATTCCTGCCACTATAACGTCATTACGTGTTACGGTTTGGAGGGTAAGGCAGCCGCTAAACTTACTTTTGCTCGAGGCCTAACATACCGGCCTCAGGTTGGCAACGCACCATTACCACCTTTGGTGTTTCTAGACTGCGAGAATTTCTTATCACCAGGAAATTTGATTGCTTGTTTGCCTTCCAATATCATAAAAAATCCTAGTGAATGTCAACTTTGATCCTTGTCACCCAGCCCCTGGGATGGTTCACGCGCGACTGAACCACGGGCGTGGCGGAAACGGGCCGGAACTTCGCGTCATTGCTTCTAATTACCAGCAGGGATTCCACTCTCATACGAAACATTTACCCCACTAAAAGAGTCATACGTTTCGTACACATTTTTAACCGACGGTTCTTTAACGAAGCTAAAGAAGATCAAATCTATGCATGCATTAATATTTTTTTTAATTTTGAAAATGATTTTGCTATTCATAAACTAAATTTATTTTATATGCTTGTTATCTTTTTCATATGAAACAAAAATAAAACAGATGGAACATTTTAGACATGTCAGATTAGTCCGCACATGTCAAATTGTGATATTTAAGGCTTTCCGAGTAATAGATTTACAAAACCGGGTGAGTCGCTGCGAAACTCTACCACCTAGTCACGGTCTATGTCACGGTATTAGTGACGGTAAGTCTGTGCTCGCATTTTACTAACTGCCTGGTAAGAAGGCAGATGGTCTATCCTGCAAAGGAGCCCGGACCAACACGGCCAACCATACCACAAATACCTACTCCCATGACTATTTCGTTTAAAAAACTTGCGCAATTATCTCGATGCTAACTAGCCTGAATTTGTCGAAATGTCATCAAAGAAATTGCTTGCTTGTTAACGGTACTCAGTCTAGACTGCGGATATTGATTAGTAGTCAATGTAACGTTCCGTTATCTTAGCGTCATTTCTTTAGAGATTTTATCTCTTAAGATATAAGTCTAGTATAGTAGTACTATTTAAATTATGCACTTCGGCTATATTCGTCAAGCTTCGGAAATCCGAAAGTATTTTAAAGATATCTATATAGAGTTGTTATTACATAATTAATAATTTCGCTTAAATTGAGATTAGGTTAGTCAATTTAAAAATAAAAGTATAAAGTGTAAAAAGTGTAAAACCCAAGCGCATAATTTAAATAGTAGTGCAGTATAGTTCTTCAATAGGCGTAGTTTAGTTGGCTATCCTATAAATCAGAGGTTCCCAAACTTATTTCATGTAACGCCCACTTTGAAAATCAGTTGTTTTGTAGCGCCCCCCCCCTCGTTTTTTTTCTTGTCAATAACCACAATAACATATTTGTTGCGCCTAGTTTTAAAAAAAAAACATTTTTTTCAAGATTTATACCGCCCCCCTCTAGGCTTCCAGCGCCCACAAGGGGGAGTTATCGCCCACTTTGGGAAAGGCTGCTATAAATCAAAGATACAAATAAAGAACACGATAATAGTAAATACAAGTTTAACTGATTGTAATAGCCAAGGACTAAGAGTTAAATGGTAAGAGGCTTAAGTTATTTATGTCACTATTTTCTTAATGTGAACAAACTAATTACAACTACACTTTTTCTACATAGTTCAAATACAACGATTACGTTAACTAACCGCTAATAGGCTCGTTAGCGTTAAGTATTTGCGCTGCTACGAATTTCGTGCGAATAATTTGTAATCTTACTTACGCGAAAGGAGGAAAATTCCTCAGGTTGGCAACGCAGGATCAACATATGTATTGTTAATCGCCAATGTGTATTTCTGCCCATTAGGAAATCTTTGGTTGAAAAATGAAAGTGAAAATTATTTATTTGCGGAATATGTGTTAAAAATTTGTTACAAAGATATTTAAGAATACAACATATTCTACCACATTGTGGTGTGCAAATATTTAGTTAAATTTAAAAAAGTTACATATTTATTAAAATGTACATTTAAATCGAAGCACTTATTTATATTTTTTATAAACATTTTATTTTTTTATAAACATAAGTTTCATAATTTATTGTAAATAAATTTAAAGGTCGAGTAATTTTTAGTCCTATCTATCGTACACTACACTATGTTTGTTGTTATCATCATCATCATCCTAGCGTTAATCCATGCTCAAGCTTCCGTCAAGTCCGTTTTTACCGAAATTTGCTATGAAAATCGCCTCTGTGGTCTAGCGGTCCAGGTGTTGGATTTGACTACATGAGGTCCCGGCTTCGAATCCCGAGTCGAACAACAAAAAGAAAAAATGGGTTTTCCAATTTTCTAATAAAAAAAACTTTGCTCGGGATTGGATCTGTGCCCGGTTGGCGATAGGCTTGCCACCTATCACATTGTAGGACTTTTCTTTGGCTAGTCGTGGTTGCCCTGGTTGTGCCTCTGCCTACCTCTTCGGGGATATAGGCGTGAAGATACACTATGAAAAATAACTAAAACCTTTTTCCATTAACTTGTGAGTTGAAAGAACCAAATATGTCGAAATGTCATCTAAGAAATCGCTTTGTAACGGTACGTAGTCTAGGCTGACGTTGATTAGTAATCAGCGTAACGTTCAGTTATCGGCAAAGACATTTCTTTGTGTGCTTTTATAACATGGTTGTCAGTTTCCACTTATTCATTTATTGGAAAATTAAGTATGGTAACTATATTGATTTATGTTTTCACAATTAATTAAGATTGAAATTTCCTATTATAGAGAAAGGTATTGAAAAAAAACGACGGGTTGCACTCCGGGAGTGCCAGCAGAAGTGAAAACTTGAATATTAACGTTATGCATTCTTGATAGTTTGGAATAGATCAGCTATCATTTATGTAGTAGAATACAATCTTCATTTATTGCGATATCGTACACAAATATGACAACACGAACATTCGCGCAAGCGCACTGCGCCGTCTCACGAATTTTCGATCAGGTCACGTGTCCTGGCGCGAGTTTAGAAGTTTTTACCCATTCCAAAAAAAGTGCGTAACGCCGCTAAAGAAGTTTTCACTTCAAAAATTGTGAAAATTTGTTTCAAGGACAGAAAAGTGCTAAAATTTAAATATATATAACACCTACGTCAAAGTTTAAATTTAAAACATAATATTACAGATTTTGAAATGCATACTAATATTTTACACGTGGAAGTCTATGTGTTGGTCTTCTACAGCTAAACAGATTTTGATGGAATTTGGTATGCATATAATAGATAAAGTTGCTATTTCAAAACATAGGCTATTTTTTTCAATAATCAACCCTTTAACGACTTCTACACTAGCAAAGTCGCGAACAGACATTTAGTAAATGTAATGTATATGGTAATATACATTACATTTACCTATATGAAACCATAGAATGACCGTATATATTTAACAACTATCAAATACTTGTCAATGAAAAATAATTATTTTGATAGTTTATATAATAAAATATTTTATTTTGGTAAATAAATAATAAATAAATAACTCTAAACATTTAATAATTAAATTTAAAAAATAGCTACTTCTTTATTAAACGGATTTCAGTTAAGGACGCTTTCACATCTACACTAAATTACAAACACTACGTAACATAGTAATATAGTACATATATAATTAATACGCTTATTTAATACTCAGACTCATAAATACATTCACAAATATATGCACCCTATAAACAGCTGCCTTTGTTAAGAATCGAACCCGAACCACGCGATTAATCTGTAGAAATGAGAGAGTCCAATTTTCTAAGTTCTTACTTCTCGTACCAAAAAGACAGTTAAAGGCGACAGCTACAATTAATAATTTATGATCGCATTTTTCGTTAAAAAATAAACACGAGGTATGTTGTGTAAATTTATATCAACGCTCTACAGTAAGAATTAACTATTTGACTATGGTCATAAATATGACAATTAATCAAAATTATCACTTAAATAGCCTAATTAATAACATTAATATGATAATCAATAGACATATGAACCTAAATAATGTATTGGAATATTATAGATATGATTAATATTAATGGAATTTATATTATACTAGCTGTTGGCCGCGTACTGCCACAGGAACATTTTGTCGGGATAAAAACTATCCTATATTTTAATCCAAGCTACCTTCTATGTCTGTACTAATTTTTATGAAAATCGGTTCAGCATTTCAAACAGACAAAATTGCGAATCTTAATATTAACATAATGACAAGGCAACATACAAATTGAGAAGAAACGATTGTAACATAATATAATTAAATCGTAGTTTTAAAACTAAACACAAATGAATAAAAATTACAAATCGTCTTATTAATAGACATAGACTAATGTACACCAATGTTTAGTTGACATTATAGTTTGTATTACAGTGAAACAAAGACTACAATAACATAAACCTTGGAGCTCTTTAGTCTATATTTATTAATATGACTAATAGAGATTATTATTCTGGAACATTACTTCAATACAAGTACTAGAATGAAATTTAAAAATGTAATTATTTTTCGTCGTATTATTGCCTTTTACTATTAAATCCTAGATTATAAGCTTACTTTCACTATCATGCCGAGAGAGGTCCCACTGCCCACATAAATTTCATAAACATTCCACTGGTGGTTTTAAGTTATACAAAATAATTAATAAGTCAAGAGTCTCCGAAACCGGCGTGTTTGTATGAAAAGGGTTATGAATGTGAAGGAAGCAAGACAGGTTTGTCAGGATCGTGAGGTCTGGCACTCGATACTCTCTGCCTACCCCGTAAGGGACTTGGCGTGAAGATATGTATGTATGTATGTAATTAATAATGCATAAATTTTCCACTAGTCGGATTATGAAACAAATAATATGATCATACCTTTCGAAAACCACCTCATACCTTTAATATGATCAGATCCACCACATACCTTTCGAAAATATATAATCAAAATCGGTTCGTTATTAACCGAATAATCGCGTAACAAACATACAAAAAACAATATCGAATTGATAACCTCTTGTTTTAAAGCGGTTCAACAACCACTTCGATATTTCAAGCTCAGTAAAACTGCTAAATATCAACTTCGATTTCGAAACGTAATCTACGGACACAAAAATATTTCCTCTATTTCGCTGGGATCCTTATATCAGATCTAGACTTGGTAGCAAAATCGGTTCAAAAATGAAAAATTCTATTTACATCTTACATATAAAATTCTCGTGTCACAAAGTTTGTTCCCCTACTCCTCCGAAACGGGTTGACCGATTTTCATGAAATTTTGTGAGCTTATTGAGTAGGTCAGAGAAGAGCCAACATCTATTTTCATACTCCTAAGTGATAAGGGTGTCTCACCCTAATTTTTTTTAATAAAATCACATTAAAAATATAGCCAAACCAACGTCTACCGGGTCAGCTAGTATATTATAAAATTTTAGAGTGGAACATGTAAACTCCTGTTCTTTAAAAGTCGGTTAATAAATAAAGTATTGTATTCTCTTTGGGTACACTTCGAAAATAAAATGTTTTTTTTCTTTTAATGCGAAACTTTATAATATTACTAGCTGCTACCCGCGGCTTCGCCCGCGATAAATTGAGATGTAAGCTATCCTATCTTTCAAGTTAGGTCAAACCGCACACGGTGTGTAAATTTGATTAAAATCGATTAAGTAGTTTAGGAGTCCATCGCGAACAAACAACATGACACGTAATTTATATATATTAAGATGTAAAGTCTACGATGATGAAGCTGCGCGAAACAACTAGTGTTTCCATAAATGCTATCAAAGCCACACTTTATCCGCATTGTGGTTGAAGAATTTCTTAAACCGTAGAATCAGTATAACCACAAGGTAGACATTTTATGATAAGATTTAACATTACCGTGTTTTATTACTAACGCTATTGTTAAAATAAGTAAGGGTTAACCAACTATAATATATTCGAAATGAACTTTTCGTAATATTTCACACCATTCAGGTATACATGAAGAGCTTAGGAAATAGGAAGTTCATAAAGTTTAATATTTCTAAAAGCATTTTGCAAATTTGTACCTGTAAACTCTGTTATATAAAAAGTGTAGTCCCAATGCTGTGTAATAATCATAGAAAATACAGAAAAACAATTAAGATTACTTATTATAAAAATATAATTAAGATTTAGAATTTTTTTGATTCAGATTGGCAGAAAATTATATTTAAGCGTTTCAACTTAAAATCTAAGCCAAATAAAAATATCTTCCAAACTTTCTCTTATGATACATGCTCTAATCATTTAAAATACCGCGAAATTCAAATGATAATAAATATCACTGGAACAAATTGAATCTAAACATACT
>NJDC01000225.1:114756-126311 GCA_002245475.1 Calephelis virginiensis | reverse complement strand
AAAGCGGCATTTAATAGTAAACCCTAGTTGTTTTAAGCAATGCCTTATATGTATACGTATAATAATAAATGTAAATTTTTGGTAATAAATAGAAAAAAAAAAACCGAACCGAAACACGTCAAGCACTGACGTTATGACGGCAGGAATAGGTAAAGCGGTGGTACCAATCCGGGCGAGAACGAAACTCTACCAGCTAGTAGGATGTCACGGTGTAAGTGATGGTAAACCTATGCTTGCCTTTTACGAGTTGCCTGGCAAGAGACAGATGGTCTATTCTGCAAAGGAGCCCGAAACAACGCGGGGAAAAATTTCAGCTGTATCACAACCATGAAGCTATAATAGGTAACATTAATAAAAAACCTGTTGTCATTTTCAAATATTGCTGATTCTCTCTAATGTAAAGCCCCTCTTTCATTTAGACTTTGCTAATTAACATTACAAGGTATTGAAAAAGAGGCCGGTACATCTAATGTATCTGTCTAGAGAGAGAAGATCTAACGCTACGTCTTTGTCAGTAATGCCACCTCCAGAAGTATTATTGCTTGATGGTCAAAAACAGTAAGTTATCTTCATACATATATGTGAAACTCCAGGTGTAAATGTGGGGCTATGGGGCCGTGTATAAACACGTTTCTACGCACACTTTTGCAAAATAAATTGGGGAAGACGGTGGTTGCAAAAAGTGTTGTAACCACAATGGGAAAAAAATCACTTTATAAATCAACTTCCCCTAATTTTAAAACAATTACAGATCCACTTCCAATACTATTCTTTGTAAAATAATTTAAAATTTTTAATATGTAGTCTTAACAGCCATTTTTTTAATCGATTTATACTTTCGAATCGAGTCGAGTCTAAACTAAATATTAAAGAAAAATTATAGCACTTATTAAACGATTGACATTTCACAGGAACTGTCAAAAACAGACTGACAATTCTCACGTAAATGTTTCAAGTAGAAACATGGTATGCCATACTATTTTCCTATTGAAACCATTTACATAAGGAAATAGGTAGAAATACATAGATATAATAGTATTATTTAAATTAAGCGCTTCGGGTATATTCATCAAGCTTCGGAAATCCGAATGTATTTTAAAGATATCTGTATAGAGTTGTTATTACATAATTAATTATTTCGCTTAAACTTAGATTAGGTCTGCCACTTTAAAAATAAAAGTATGAAGTGTAAAAAGGGTAAAAAGTGTAAAGGAAGCGCATAATTTAAATAATAGTACTATACTTATATCGAATTTGCAAGTGCTTTAGAGCACTACTTTGTAATTAGGTTAAATTGAGACATAAATGTGATATTTATGTTATAATTTACTGAATTAAGTACACATTTTATGGCCGAATCTCCACTACTACTAGTCATGGTGTTTAATTTCACAATTTGAATATATTATGTTTCTAATGTGAAATAGGATTTGGATTTCTTCGATTTCTTATTCCTTTTTCACCAGGTAAGTTGACTAGGTAAGTAGGTATCTTAAAAAAATATAAAAACGATAATGTTGGACGGCAAACAAGCAGACGGAATTCCTAATAGTAAGAAATTCACGCCGCCCAGAGACACTAAAGGTGGTAATAGTGCGTTGCCAACCTGAGGCCGGGATGTTAGGCTTCAGGTATTTCCCTTGGTCATCGCATCAAGCGTAAACGAATGGACCAATTTTACTTATTATTTTTTATTGTCGGAAGGTTGCAAAAAATTGCAGGCATTAAGAAATGTAGGTAATCCTTTTTCCCTTTTTATGTTATATACAAAATTCACCGGGTCGACTAATTCGTTATATTTTAGATAGGAATGAACTAATCCCTAAGGTTGTCTGGCAGAGATCGCTCTGAAGCGGTTAGACCGCTTATGTGCACGTTAAACTAGGTTTTACTAGGTGGGAGAGTTTCGCAGCGACTCACCCGGATTGGTACCACCGCCTTACCTTTTCCTGCCGCCATAATGTCATGACGTGTTCCGGTTCGGAGGGTAGGGTAGCCGGTAAACTTACTTTTGCTCGAGACCTAACATCCCGGCCTCTGGTTGGCAACGTACCATTACCACCATTGTTGTCTGTAGGCGGCGTGCATTTCTTACCATCAGGAAATCCGTCTGCTTGTTTGCCTTCCAATATCATAAAAAAAAGAGAAAGAGTGTGTATTATTTTAAATTTTGATGCATAATAAAGTGTATTCATTCATCTCTTAGTAATCTTGTCCAATTTTGTCTGCCAAATAATAAAAAAATTGTAATACGTAATCATATATTGTATAACTTAAAATATAGAATTACCGCTGTCTCGTAGTTGACATATCCGCCATGTTAGCACTCATACCATCGTCTTATATTTCAAGAACAATATTTGGCAGACGAAACGATGTAGTAAACAATGTTAGTAATTGTGTATTTTTATGTATGATATTTTTTAATGAAACCATTCAGCGAACTACAATTGTGGTAATTCTTCTCACAAACTAAACTTATTCTACATACATGCTATCTTTTTCAAATGAAACAAAAACAAAAAAGATGGAACGTTTTAGACATGTCAGATTAGTCCGAACATGTCAAATTGTGATGTTTTTAATCAACGTTTTCTAAGCGATAGATTAAACGACGTGTACAGTCTAATTTGGCAACACTAGTGTTTTGTCTCTATCTGTTACTTTCGTTTAAAGAAGATAGTGATAACTTAAAATTTGTTTAGTGAGTGCGCAATAAAATTACCACCAGTATCTATCTATTTAGTTAGTTTACGTCTTAGTTACACTTTCTTTCAATCCCACTCTTTCTCGGATCTCACTGTTACGAATGCGGTCAGCGAGCGTTACACCACAGATTTTCCGTAGTGCTCTCATTTCGACCGCATTTATCCTACTTTCATGCTCTTTCTGACATACCCAACTCTCACTTCCATACAGTAACGTTGGAATAAGCACAGAATTATGCAAAGCGAGTTTAGCTTTTTGACTCAAAACCAAACAAAAGAAAGAGTGGGATTGAAAGAAAGTGTTGGTGTTAAAATGCGAAAGGGCATGCTCCGCTGGTTCGGTCATGTGGAAAGAATGACAGATGAAAGATTGACAAAGCAGATATACAATGCGAATGTGGATGGATGTAGGAACCCGGGGAGACCAAGGCTGACATTTCACGATCAGATCAATCGGATATTATCCGAGGGTGGTGTCAAGAGTCTCCGAAACCGGTGTGTTTGTATGAAAAGGGTTATGAATGTGAAGGAAGCAAGACAGGTTTGTCAGGATCGTGAGGTCTGGCACTCGATACTCTCTGCCTACCCCGTAAGGAACTTGGCGTGAAGATATGTACGTCTTAGTTACGATTTTGAAACAACCTTTCATCCTCAATAGTCTTTAGGAGGTTGATTTTTATTTAAAAGTAACTAATATTTGAGTATCTTCTCGCTCATATCCCCGAAGTGGAGGCAGAGGCATAACCACGGCGCCCACGTCTAGCCGAAGACACTAACACCCGTATTCAAGAAGCTTACTTGGCTAAGTAACGAAAACTGTGCGAACTACGACATTTACATGGTAACTGATATTGAGCTAAGTATTGTTCATGAACTGGTTAGCTGACATAAGAAACGCATAGCTAAATATTATCGTACTTTGCGCAGCGTTTTTTTTATTACTTAGCCATATATGCTTCTTAAATACGTTAGTCTCACAATATGATAGGTGGCAAGCCTATCGCTATTTGGTCACATATCCAATCCCGGGCAACGTCATTTTTATTATTTATTAACATTTGAACTATCATTTTAAGTATATGCAAAATTTCGTCGAAATCCATGTCTAGTCATGAAACTGTAACAAACAGACACAGATGGACACTGAAATAATTACATATGAATAGGATTAAGTGAAGTGAATAAAATAGACGAAGTATTCGCACATTCCCAATCATTGTTACTGGGTTCTTCAATTGTGTCCAAAAATCTACATTATAGTGTTAATGATTTTATCGATCTCACCTCTCTTATCCCGTAACGGTGAACAAAAAATTGTGATTCAACAGAATTCTTAGATCATCAATATTTAAATTCTATACATAACTATCCATACTTATAAAAAAAACATATCCTGACTGACTGATTCTTTATCGCCTAGCAAAAACTGTTCGAGTTACAGCCATGAAATTTGGTAAGTAGGGTCGTTTTATTGAGAAGACACCCACTTAGGACGGAATTTTCGAAATTCTACCCCTAAGGAAGTGAAATAGGGGTTGAAAGTTTGTATGGAAGACCTAGTTATTCTAAAGTTAAAAACAAGAATGTTTATTTTTGAGCTATTTTTTAAAAAACAAGTACATATGTAAGAATTTCTGGGAATTCTACCCCTAATGGGGTGAAATAGGGGTTGAAAATTTATATGAAATTAATTATTAATGGGCTATAATCAATAAATATGTTAAATGCTACGCGAGCAAAGCCGTGGGTAACAGCTAGTTTGATATAAAAATACATTATTGTTTAAATTATATTACATACCTACTAAATAAGGATGTTGACATAAATGTTCTCCGTATTAACGGTCGAAAAACGACATGATTTTTTATTTCTAAATACAAATCCATTGATGTTATCTATTCATTTTGTAAATCTCTAAGGGCCATAATAAATTTCTCCGTGTTGGTGTAGGTCCGCTGAGTAGAGTAGACCATCTGCCTCGCTACCAGACGGCTCGAAAGAGGCGAACACAGGTTAAAATATAGGTCATTGCCAATAAGACCACTGGTGATAGAATGCAAAGTAGCGACATACCCGGGTAGACATCCACCACCACACCTATTCCTTCCGCCAGAATGACACAATCATTTTCCGGTTTGAAGGGTAGGGTAGCCGAAAGACTAGTACATTAGGCCTTCCATCTCGTCCTCAATACAGCACCTGTAACATCTATGGTGTCTAAGCACGGTTATCTAATCACTTAAAAATGTTATTTGAATCATATGAAGTACTAGTTGCCCGTGGTGTTGTCCGCGTGGTTAATGGTCCCAAATAAACATTTTTCAGGATAAAAACTATCCTAAGTGTTAATCCAAGTTACTCTCTACGTGCGTGCAAAATTTCATAAAAATTGGTTTAGCAGTTTTTGTGTGAAGGAGTAACAAACATACAAACTTTCGCATTTATAATAATAATAATAGGAATATAATAGCAACAATTTTACTGGGTTATAAGAAACCGGTACCTTCATCTACTTGTTAACTGTCTTATGAAATATGTTACAAGAACTCGTTTTGCCATAAATATCATAAAATGTAGCATTTAAAACGTGTAACCATATCGCAACCAATTAATATGTTGCGTATTTAATGTGACTGGGGGCCTTAAAGCATATTTTAATAACACAATGTGTCAACACAATAGCTTAATCGCAGTGTAAGGCAAACATCTATTTTCGATTTATATCACCTAGGTACAAAAATCTAAGTAAGTAATGGTCTATATATTAAAACGTCCTGCCAAAACTTTGGACCCCTTTTAACGAAAATTGCGCGGACACAGGAGCATAAAATTTGGCACACTTATAGTTTATGTGTAGGAGAAGTTCAGAACGCTATTATTTTTCAATAATAACGCTTATAAAGTACATTAAATCAATAAATAAAACATTACACACACTACCATGCATTTGTCTTGAGAAATGAAGATGGCGTTCTTATCAACAAGATATTAAAATTTATTATGGTCGAATTTCGACCAATGGGCGACCACTAGTAATAATAACAAAGCATTTTTTGTTAAACATGACATAATAATATTTAAAAGTACGATTACTCATGTGTGTGGTGTGTGTGTGTGTGTGTGTGTGTGTGTGTGTGTGTGTGTGTGTGTGTGTGCGCGCGCGTGTGTGTGTGTGTGCGCGCGCGTGTATGTGTGTGTGTGCGCGCGCGTGTGTGTGTATGTGTGTTTGAGTGTGTATGTTATCAATAAATTAAATAAAAATATAGCATGAGTATCTCGTATAAATAATTAAAAATTATAATATAATTCAGGTTTTTTCAGTTAAATACAAATAATAATACATAGAAATTTGTAAAATTTCAAGTGTGATGATGTTTTACTTATGATTTTTACAATGTATTACCAATTTAAAAAGTAAGTATCTTCACGCTTATATCCCCGAAAGCATAGGCAGAGACACGACCAGGGCACCCTCGACTAGTCGAAGACACTGAGTTCCATAATATAAAATACCGAACAAAATGTTTTTTAATAGAAAAACCAAATATTCTTTTTGTTGCCCGACCCGGGAATCGAACCCAGGACCTCATGCAGTCCAATCCAACACCTGGACCGCTAGACCACACAGGCGATAAGTAAGACGATCTCTAGTTTCAACTTTAATCCGGAAGACACAAGCATAGATTAGATAATGCAGTGATTACAATGGAAATTTTATTAAGTACTAAACAGATAAAAAGTTAAGAGATATAGTAATGATTATGCCGTTTATTTAATTGATTATTAAAGAGATCACTATCGTTTTCATAATGTTATGTATAAACATAGATGTGGAAAAAATAAAAGATTAGGTCTAATTTGCAACTACATATTTAGATATATGTACCGCTATCAACTTTATTTGAATATTGTTAGAATTATCAACTTTTTTGTATGTAAATAGACGCTAACTGCCTTATCACAAAAAAATGTAGACTCCTGTTTAAGTAAACACTTTAAAATTGACATCCAACCAATAACATGCTATACGTGAATGACGTGGCAGCATGTTATTGGTTAAGAATCCATTTTAGGCAGTGTTTAGTAAAGCATGTGTATAAAAAGTGTTTATTTTTTTTTGTAGTAAAAAAAGGGTAATGAATGTGAAGGAAGCTAGACACGTTTGTCAGGATCGTAAGGTCTGGCACTCGATACTCTCTGCCTACCCTGTAAAGGACTTGGCGTGAAGATATGTATGTATGCACGTACCATGAGCTCTTAAAACATTATTTCAATATTACTAATTCTCATCTAAGAAAGACAACCTTATAACGTATGCTATAAAGCTGCTTTTAGAGATGGACGTATACAGATAATATAATACTGCTTTAAGAGTTCGTGGTAAGCCTCCAGATTGTCATTTTTGAGTTAAATGTGACAAGTTTACACAACATGTAACGACCCCTTATTAAGTGTAGTATGTAGTAACAAAATGCTTCTATGGAAAATTTTACCCGGTAGTTTCACTTCGTAGTTTGTGTCGATTCAGAAGGTGTACCTCTTGAAGAGTCTAACGTCAAAAACAGTAGTAAAAAACTTATCTAAAATCAAACATGATATTACCATAACTTGAGCATGAGATATCATAACTTGAGCATGAGATATCATAACTTGAGCCTTTAAGTAACTACTTAGATTTCTAATTTTAATTGACATACCTACATGAGTTTTTTAGGTAAATCGGGACTACTCGCTCAGCGTAATAGGTATGAGCCTTTGCTGATCTTAAAATTTAAAGTAAAGTAAAAAAAGTACCGCCATAGTATTATCTTGCTGAAGAAACCATTCATTGATAGGTACATTTATTTGTTAACATTCACGACAAAAGCGAATAATTGAGATGATAACTATCCTATCCAATAAATTAGACCAAAATACGGGTACATGTGAAATTTTATTGAAATCCGTTCAGTAGTTTTAGAGTTCATTGGCAACATAGGTACATCGTGACACAAGATTTTATATAGGTAGGTATATAAAGATTTAGCAATTCGATTGCCCTTATTTATGCAGATAATGGTGGTAATATTGTTGCATACTCACTTTACTAACTTTAAGTTAGCGCTATCTTCTTTCAACGAAAGCAATAGAAAGAGACAAAACTTAGTGTAGTCACATCAGTCTGTACATATTTCTACAGACGTTTAATCCATTACTCACGCAACGTTGATTAAAAGCGTCATAATATGTGACATGTCTTATACCTATATTCTATCTCTTTTGTTTTTGTTTTATTTGAAAAAGATAGCATGCATTAAAAATAAGTTTAATTTGTGAACAGCAGAATCACCACTAATATTTTTTTTTATAGAACGAAATCATATTCGGAAACGAAAACATTGCCATATTTTTAAGATAATAACATTTGAAGCATTTAATTTATCCTAATATTTGTTATAGAAAATCTTTTACACATACAAACTTTATGATTTTTAATATTTATCAATTATGTGACGTTACTGAAGTTTCTGGGGGGGTGGGTTACCATAATTTCTTTAAAAAAAAGTATCTTCACTCCCATATCCCCGAAGAGGTAGGCAGAGGCACAACCAGGGCATTATTTCAATAATACTAATTGTCATCGGAGAAAGACAACCTTATAACGTATATCATAAAGTTGCTTATAAAAGCGAACATGTAGCAAGATGGAAATAATACTGCTTTAAGCGTTCATGGTAGGGCCCTTGGAATGCGAAGTGTGAAATTATTTTTCCTTCAAGCAAAATTAGAGACAAATATTTGTATGATTATAACTATGATAACTAAAAGATATTGTGGAAACTGGACAATCAACTTGATAATAAAAATTATTTTTGGCGTAAATTTTTGTTTAATGTGCGTATAATTGGCAGTTTGCCGAAATGCTGGCTTTGCATAGCTTATGTACCTACCTACCTACGTTTGACCAACTCTTTTCATAAAATTAGTTACAGTATCTATCATTGTATATGAATACGTATTAAATTATACATATTCAGTAATTCCTATTACGCAAATTATGAAACGAAAAATAAATTTAAACATATTTAAATAAAGAAAATATTATGTGTGTCTTTCTATACTCCAACACATGTCTAACGGATGGACCGATTTCAATGAGTAATTTTGTTTGAAAGTGTAATCGATAATGTTCTTCGCTACCTAGGTAGGTATATTACAGATAGGTTGTGTCGAGGATTATTGAAAATATTAAACTTTAAATTTTAAATGACGACTTTATGATTACCTATCAATATTAATATACCTACATAGGTAGGTATGAAACGATTTTGTTATCTTCATTTAGGTATATTGTTCTAGCTGTTGCTCACGGCGTTGCTTGCGTGGTTAATGATCCCAGAGGAACATTTTTTCGGTATAAAAAGTATCGTATGTATTATCCTAAGTTACCTTTTTTGTTTGTGCCTAATTTCACAAATATCTGTTCAGCAGTTTTTGCGTGAAGGAGTAACAAACAAACATATAAAGCATTTATGATTACTTTTAATTTTATTAGGTATTTGACATTTTTGGATATTTTATTGAGATTAGTATTTATTTATTTATGTATGTAGAATCACTATATTTATAGAATACTTATTTTTTTGGTAGGTATATATGTATTTGATTATGCTACCTAAAATTATGTTGAAATGTGTTTGGAAATGTAAAGTTATTGTTTTTTTTTCTCTTTGCACCAAATTTAATTATTTTCTTTCTAATAAATTTAGGTTGACTGGTAGAGAATGCCATGTAGCATTAAGTCCACCTTTATACAATATAGTGCATGAATTTTAAATAATAAAATTGACATTTCTTTTACCAATAAAATATATATACCTTCATATAGGTAGGTACAAGATAAAATGTCAATTATCCGTCACTCGAGATGCTATTTACTTCATTTTTAAACTATTGCCTAGTAAATTTTAACGTAAAATGGGTTTGTGTCTTTCAAAAAATGTAAATGTTATACTTTATTTCAAAATAACTAATTATTATTTTCTATTGCATATTATGATACAGATTTAGGTAAGACCCCGTGATCGTAGACACAAATATGTATGTACCTACATTCATACACAAACTTTATCTTAAAGTTTTCAATGTTAGTTCGTTCTTCAGGCCTAATCTACTAAAAGGACCTATTTAAAATCAGCATACAAATAGTAGGTACTGTAAATAATACTAATAGTTTCTCCCTACTCAATTTTTGTCTCATTACACATATTTTGACAAATATTCTTGAGTTATTGGACAGCAAGTACTAACGAAGGACTGGTTATAAACGGTAATAATAAAACGAGGCTAAAGATTGTGGCCGGTGCGCCCGCGCCGCTTTGCGTACAAATCTCATGTCCGTGTGGCTAAAACTACTGGACTACGGTACCTACATTAAGTGGCGACATTCCTGTCCTTGCGCGGAATGTTAACCGTACCAACAGGTTGTCCACGGGACCAATCCTCCTCTTAACGCCCTCGTTTTATAAAATCCCTCCAAATTGTACTAATTTTGCCACATCATTGAAATTTTCAACCCACTAAATACATTCACCAACTGCGTAGCTAAACTATAGCGCCAGTCTAACGCTGACCGCAAATGACAAATAGACGTTCTGATTTACTTAACGAAAAAACGGATCGCATTACAAACTTCACTAGTAGACCATACGACGAACTGAGACGAAAATAAACTTATTATCGTCTGCGTTTCAAAAGGATCTTTCCATTTATGCTGGCATTTGTAACACTATAAGTTTTAATATGATGGTTATGGTGAAAAATATGACATACCTTCATCCAAAAGTCGTTCCATGTGCATGAAGACATTCGGGAACGCAGCCAGTTGTTTCCTGTCTTTTAGTAACTGAGCTAAGTAGTCCGCTATACTTTGCGTCGAAGGATTGGTATTATCACACATTTTGACTATTTCTAAAACTTATTACACAGTATAGTTTATTTGAAACACGTTTTAGATACAATTGTACTTTATTAATAGGTTATTGTTATTTTGTGAGAATTCTATGTTAGAATAGTTAATTCCACTACCACACACATCGAAGATTCGGTCACCACTAAATGACGAAGTTGACCGAACTGAAGTTGTGGGCGAATATAGCGTTGCGCCTGCGCTCTCGTCAAATGACTTTTTTGTGAGCGCGTGCGACTTCTCTACACAGTGTAGGCGTAATAATAACCTATAGCGCTCTCGCTTTCGCATTTACTTTATCCGTATGTCTATTCTTTTCTAACAAAATAAGATAGTTTGACTGAGCCGCCATCTAGTTAACCTACTTTACAACAACTTGACTGCTTTATCAATATTAGGCTGCAACCAGTAACCACTAGTAGGTACATTGGCAATAATTACCTAGTAAGCCTATTATTAAAACATTTAGCATTTATGTGCAAAGTATTTTAATATATGATTAGGAAACAATGAGGTAGATGGGCTTCCCTACCATCCAATGTCTTTTTAAATATGAAGCAGTCAAAATTCAATTAGGTAGGTACCTAGGTACTTTTAACTAACTTCAAAAAAGTTCTCTACGTTTAGTAAAAAAAAAAAAGTATCTTCACGCCCATATCCCTGAAGAAGTAGGCAGAGGCACAACCAAGGCACCCACGACTAGCCGAAGACACTAAGTCCCACAATGTGATAGGTGGCAAGCCTATCGCCAACCGGGCACGTATCCAATCCCGAGCAACGTTTTTTTTTATTAGAAAAAAAAGTATCTTCACGCCCATATCCCCGAAGAGGTAGGCAGAGGTACAACCAAGGCACCCACGACTAGCCGAAGATACTAAGTCCCACAATGTGATAGGTGG
>NJDC01000225.1:41908-76468 GCA_002245475.1 Calephelis virginiensis | reverse complement strand
ACTAGCCGAAGACACTAAGTCCCACAATGTGATAGGTGGCAAGCCTATCGCCAACCGGGCACATTTCCAATCCCGACCAACGTTTTTTATTGGAAAATTGGAAAAATCCATTTTGTCATAAAGAATGTTTTAATTAATTATTTTTTTATTTTCATGATATCGGAAGTAACAAGCAGATGGATTTCCTGCCTAGAGACACCAAAGGTGGTAATGGTGCGTTGCCAACCTGGGCCTGATGTTAAGCCTCGAGCGTTATGGAATAGGTAAGGCGGTGGGACCAATTCGGGCAAGTCGCTGCGAAACTCTACCACCTATAAGTGAGATCTGTACTTGTCTGGCGTGAAGGCAGATTGTCTATTCTGCAAATAAATCCGGATTAAGACGTGGAAAAATGCAAAATTTTTTTTTGAAACTCTGAAAGATAAAAGAAATGAATGTCTAAAAAAGCTTCACGAGTGTCGTGTTGTTTTTCTTCCTACCTCTTCAGGGATATTAGCGTGAAGAAACTTACTTTGACCAAACTTAGATACATGTTTAAATTCTAGCAAGGTGTACTGTTAAAGCAGCCACCTACGTCGAATGCCAAGTGCTAAAAAAGAGAGACTTCATAAGATTGATGATAACTTATCCAGATTTATTAGAAAAAATACGAGAGGAAGTTAAACAGAGAATACGTCGAAGTTATTTCAGAAAACAAGAGCAAGCTCATGAAATACCAGTTACGCTGAGCATTTATGCATCAAAAGACCGAAAGAAAAGTAGCATTAAATGTTTGAAAGATAGGTTAAGATATTTACAAGGTATGTGTATCTTCTTCTATCTATAGTATAAAAATGAATCGCTGAATGCATTGCTAAACGCGTAAGTTTTGAACGAGTGGGTGCATTCGGCTAATTCGTTTCGTTAGATATTGCCAGGAGAAGGTCTTATACCGAGAAAAACCGGGAAAGTTGCAGGGAAAATGGGAACTAGCACTATATTTTTTTCCTGTATAAACTGAACGGGTGGAACGAAGTTCGCCGGGATAGCTAGTTTATTATAAAAAAAGTACTGATTTGATAAACCGAGGCTAAAAATATGCACGTATTTAATCTTAGGCTACTAATGTTTTTAGACACTTCTAAAAATTCTTGAAACGGGGCAGGTATTTCACCTTCGAATACCTCGTCAGAGATTCAGGTATCATACCCATCATTTTTGCTTGGTTATCTATAACTATGTGATTCCGAAGGCATTTCTTACTTCGGGCAAAACCTTTGTGGAAAAAAATTACCAAGGACGGTATTTCTAAGCTGATACGGATACGAAAATATCTGTAGCGTATAGTATATATTACTCCTACCGTTTTATTAATAAACATGGATTAGCGTAGGAGTAAAATTAAGTTGAAATTATAGTCTGTAATATAATGTGATCATTATAATAAAGACTATAATACTAGGCTCAGCCTTGGAGTACTTTACTCCATCTTCACTACATAATATAAAACAAAGTCGCTTCCTCTTGCCCAATGTCTCTTTGTATGGTTAAATCTGTAAAACTACGCAACGGATTTTGATGCGTTTTTTTTTATAGATAGAGTGATTGAAGAGGAAGGTTTATGTGTATATTTCATAACCGTGCGAAGCCGGGGCGGACCGCTAGTTATTAATAAGACGACTAGTGTTACGGGTAGGCGGCGGTGATCACTTTCTATCAGTTGACCTACTTGCTCGTTTAAGAGAAGGCTCTTATATAAAAAAAGTATTAAAGCGGTGCTGTATCTTCTAAATCTTTCGTATAGCATAAATCTGATTCGAAAACATCCTAATCTATATATTAAAACGTGATGCCAAAGTTTTGGACCCCTTTTTACGAAAATTGCGCGAACGGAGGAGTATAAAATTTGGCACACTTATAGTTTATGTGTAGGAGAAGTGCAGAACGCTAATATTTTTTTAATAATAATGCAATAAATAAAACATTACCCACACTACCATGCATTTGACACTCACAAACAAATATATTGATGTTGACGATAAAAGATCACAGATGGCGCACTAACTATTTAAGAAACATAGTATTTGGTCTTTAGAAATGGAGATGACGTTCTTCTCAACAAGATATAAAAATATATTATGGTCGAATCCAACGACCAACGACCAACGACCACTAGTAGTATTTTAATTTACATACGATAGAACAGGCAGCGATTAGAAGCTGTTAAAACTTATCATGAGATGTATGAGTAGACCACCTTTCTACCATTTTTGATTGTCAAAACTCTAAAACGTTATTAATATTTTTTTAAGAACACCCTGCCGTTTGTGATGTCGATTTTTGAGTTTAAGTTACACATTATTGCAGGCATAACGGATTCAGACAATTTTGGTAAGGATGATAAGCTGGATGAGCACTGCTTGAACCTCTATATTTTATCAGAACACATCAAGAAGAAGTCAAACGATTTTACATGTGTCAACTCCCAATTCCCTTGGATATTAGAAGCTGATTGCCTTCTTGTCAAATACTGGGAGTATTACATGCTTTGTATTGTATTTTATATTTGCATATTTTATCCATATTTCATTGGCTTTAAGAGATACTTTCCAGGAGGAGTATTCTTTTATATTGAAATTATAATAATGATTTCACTAATTTTTAATATTTTCATGAACGTTGTCACTGCGGTGAAAACTAAAAAGGAATACATAAAAGATTTCGGTAGAATACTTAGTTACCAAATGAATACATTTGGATTTTACATGGATTTGATAACGGTAATACCGTTTGAATATATAGTTAGGATACAAAAAAGGATGATGTATATGGACAACTTTGGTAATCATCTCTTTTATTTCTGCAAAGGCACAAAATTATGTATTATTTGGAGATTAACCAGTTTCTTTGAAAAAAAAGAACGAAAATTGCTGTCGAATTCCATTTTAATAAAAGTAAGTTTAAAATGCTTCGAACTAAGAATTTCGTATATTAAATCTGTTAATCTGTCTGTTTGATCGCCTCTGTGGTCTAGCGGTCTTCGTCAGACTTGACTTCTTGAGGTCCCAGGTTTAATTGCGTGCCCGGGAGTAGATGTGTGCCCGGTTGGCGATAGACTTGCCACCTATCACATTCTGGGACTTAGTATCTTCTGCTAGTTGTGGATGCCCTGGTTGTGGCTCTACCTATCTATTCGGGAATATAGGCGAGAAGATACTTTGTAAATTAAATCTTTATTTTTTTATAACAAAAGACAGCGAATAAGCACGCGAGTCCCCTAATGGTGAGAGTTGACCGCAACTTAAAGACACTATAGATGTTGCAGTGCGTCGCTGTTATGTGGCCGGAGTTTTAATTCTATCTTCCGGACCGGACATGATTAAATCATTATGGCGGCCGGTCTAATTGTATCGCCTCTGTGCTCTAGCGGTGCGGCTTTGGTATTGGCTCCTGGAGGTCCCGGTTTCGAGCCTCGGGTCGGGCAAAGTCACTTTAATATTTAGGTGAACTAAAAAATAGATACTAATTTTCTATAAGATCAATGTGAAACTTATTACTTTTATGAAAAAGGTGTCTTCTCGCCTGAAGAGGTAGGCAGAGGCGCAATCAGGGCACCCACTACTAGCCGAAGAAACACAATGCGATAGGCGGCAAACCTATCGCCAACTGGGCCTATATCTAACCCCGACTAACATTTTTTTTCATATGTGAATTGGAAACAACACATTCTTTTTCTGTTACCCGACCCAGGAATCGAACCATGATATTATTTTTATGCTTTTAGATTATAAAATATTGCGTCTATATATGTTTCGCGTGCTACTGGTCTGGAGTGGTCCTGTACTTGGAATCATGTTTTGGCAACAGATGTTCTCAGGAGTCCTGGTTCTCTCGAGCAATGACAGCCGAAGACAAAATAAGAGGCAAGAAGTCAGAGAAGTACGAAAATATAATTACCAACTTTAGTCTTTTTCTTTTAATAATTATAGTCTGCATTTGTCTTTCTATTAAGACTAAAGATTTAAACCGACAATATTTCGTCTTTCATTGACGAATGTTTTAACCATTTGAGCTGCCGAGGATCCAACTTCTGTGGTGAAATTTTCAATTCCGTTCTTACCGATTGTGTCTTCGTGAAGGTTTCCTGGTCACCCTGAACTCATTAACCCTAGAGTAAAAAGGGATGTTATAAGTTTGACATGTCTGTGTGTAAATATGTCTGTAGCATCATAACCTTTAAACGCATAGACCGATTTTGATGCGGATTTTTAGTAGGTTTGGTCGGGGGCTCTTGATTTTTTTATTTTAGTGCTATTTGAATTGTTTGCTTATTTTTATTTATTTTTTGTTTTTATGATATTGGAAGGCAAACAAGCAAACGGATTGGGTGAAGGTAAGAAATTCACTGCGCCTAGAGACGCCAATGGTGGTAATGGTGCGTTGCCATCCTGAGCCCGGGGTATTAAGCTCCGATAAAAATAAGTTTACCAGATACCGTATCCTCCGAACCGGAACTCATCAACAGCAAGTGCTGACGTTATGGCGACAGGAATAGGCAAGGCGGTGGTACCAATCCGGGCTAGTCGCTGCAAAACTCTACCACCTAGTGCTTACTGTTATATTTCTTATTTCAGGACAAAATACAGTCTGCTTACATCCATATATTTTGCAACTACCACATTGTTATCTGTGGGGTATGGAGATTTTATTCCGAGCGACCATTTTGATATGGGCATCGTAGCATTCCTGAGTTTGTATGGTGTTCTACTGATTGGATATTGCGTGTCAGAATTTTCTGCTGTTATAACACACTGGTCTCGGTAAGACTATTTCTTATACTTATCAATATTTTTTTCGCAATAGAGACTAAAGGATAGCGTACATTTGGACGGGACGGAGCGCGTCGGGTTGGAGCGTGTCGCATGCAATTGCAAAGCACACTAATGCGGGTCGTGCCTCATCGCATCAGCGGATTATCGTTACTCAGTACCAGAGTAGAGTAAAAAGGAAGAGCGGCAACTGTACTTTAAAATCGTCAAGCGTGGAAAGTGGCCCCTCTAGTAGTTGTCGTACCTTTATCGTCAGAATGTCATTAGCTCTCAATTCACATTATTAATATCGTTTCTACTCTCCTCTTTGGTGACTGTAGGCCACATCGGGGGTTAGGCGCGGGATGCTGCGTACAATCCCTCGTATTTCGCGTTGATTGCGAGGGTGGAACAGCGTGGCATAATTGCGTTGCAATGCGATCCATCCTGGTCCGTCTAAATGAGCGTTATCTTTAACGACCTATTTTAATAAACTGTGTTAAAATAGAGATGGGCTCACTAGAGTTTTGGTGCTGAGATATTATTGTTCGATATTGAAAAAACTTTTTTCTTATTTTGCATAGGTAATTGAAATAGGCCGTTATTATGTACTCATCATAAGCTACTAATCAATCTGAAATTCGTTGCAAAAGGCTTACACCCAGCCACTGGTTTCTAACGTACTCTTACCATCTTAAGTTTTTATAGACGACTGCAAATTATTCTAATTCGCTGATTTTCAATTTTTTATGTGATCGCCTCCGTGGTCTAGCGGTCCGGGTGTTGGACTTGACTGCATGAGGTCCCGGTTTCGAATCCCGTATCGGCCAACACAAAGAAAATTAGATTTTTCAAATTTTCTAATAAAAAAAATGTTGGTCGGGATTGGAAATGTGCCCGGTTGGCGATAGGCTTGCCACCTATCACATTGTGGGACTTAGTGTCTTCGGCTAGTCGTGGGTGCCTTGCTTGTACCTCTGCCTACCCCTTCGGGGATATGGGCGTGAAGATACTTTTTTTTATGTGATAAAACAGCGAAGTGTGAAGTTCAATATCTATGAAGTTGTTAGTTTCACAACATCATAGATATTGTGTGTCTCCAAACCCTACTCTCCCAACCAGAAAACTGTCCATGGGACGCATGGTAGGAATAGGTAAATTTTGTTTTTGGCTCTCCTATAAAAAAAATTTGGGATTGCGTCCCTTTTGCATTTAATGAGCGATATGTTTAATTTTTTGTAATCGCTACGCTTACTTAGCACGTCGAACGTGCGCCAACGTGCGGTGATCGAGAGCAAATGAATAATGTGAGTGAAATAAGTTTAAGAAGTAATCACCTTCTGTATTTTTTTGTATCTGTAATAACTAAAATAAATACCTAATCCGTTTTTTTGCTGTTTATTTTATGGAGGGGGTCCGTGAAAACTGTGCTTGTTCCTAAGGGTCTATGGACTGACAAAGATGAGAAACGCTGAATTAGATAAATCGATATAATCACTCGAGTGTGCTGCGATGACGAAGGGCAGTAGGCATTCATTTTTAACTGACTTTGGAAAAAGAAAGAAGGCTATACGTTCCTCCTCTTTTTTATCAATTTAATTTTATTAAAAAAAACACAAGTATTTTTTTAAATACGTGTGTGTCTGTGTCCCTTTTTCTATACACTATTTATTTTGCATAGGACAAAAACCGCGTTTCTCGAAGTAATTATGACCATGGATAATTTTATGCGAGAAAACCATATGCACTCCACTATCAAGTCCAGAATAAGGGCTTTCTACGAGCTTCAATGGCAGTATAATTCGGTATGTAAAAAAGCTTTTAAAGCTTCTTTTTTATAGAACAGCGAACTAGCACACGGCTCTCCTGATGGAAAGAAATAACCATTAACACCGCAAATGTTACAGGTGCGTCGTCTTCTTGTGTTAGGCCTATTGTGCAAGTTTATTGCTACCCTACCCCGGGAGGTAGGGTAGCAGGCCCGGCCCGGGGGCCGGAACATGACAAAGTCATCATGGCGGCAGGTATACGTAAAGCGATGAATCCCCTGGGCAAGTTACTTCACAGCACTCTATCACCATTAAAGTCTTTCATTAATTATTAAATTTGAACCCAAGCAAGCTCTCACGCTTCCATTCAGAAAGAGAAATATTATAATAGAAAGCTAAGCAGGTCTGCCAAGACCGTGACACTTGGTATTTCATACTGTCTGCCTACCCCGTAAGGGATATGGTGTGGAGATAAGTATTTGTGTATAATATCAAAAGAAGTTTACTTCTTTGCTAATAAAAAACATGGAACTGGCTGGTCTAATTAATTAAAAAATAAAAATAATTAACGTCTTGAATATTAAGAGATTTCTTTTGTGATTAACCTTAAAGATATGGGACATTGTCCTAGCACTACATAGTGCGTTTAATGACATTAAAAAGAAACTATAGACAAGCAGATTTTTAGAGTTTGGGTGACAAGCACGGCCGTATCTCCGAAATAGTTGGAAGATGTATAACCAGGGCACCCACGACTAGCTAAGTGCCACAATGTGATAAGTGGCGAAAACATCGCCTACCAGGCACTTATCCAATATTGGGCAACTGTATTATATTGTTAAAAATATCATTTTAAGTTGTCGGACTCGTCAGAGTCAGAGGATCGAAACCGAGACCTTATGTAACTTTCGTCAACAGCGGACCACTAAACCACAAAGGCGACACATTTTCATGGGATTCCAAATGACAAATTACAAAACACATAGATGATGGTCAATCTCATCCCACAGCATCTATGCTAGTGTTTCTGTCGCCGGATCTTCTCAGTGAGTGGCCGCGTTCCGATCCTGTGGTAGTTTTTAGAATTATATAGACGCGTTACAAGAATCTTTGTATAGATCTAAGTAATAAAAGCTATTTTGAATTTGAATTTGAAGTGTTACAAATTTAATCAAAATATATTTTATGGATCAATAAAACTTTTCACACTTTGAATGTGGATTTAATGCAATATCATTAGTCCGTATTCTTTTTCATATTTTTTTAAATAACATTTTTTCAATTTTTGATGTTTAAATTGCTCGATCTTTTCTACATAATTTATAATATAATACCATAATAATTTAAAATTGGTTAATTTTATAATTTAATTTAAAATTAGATTTTTTTTCTTAGCGACAGTGGACCGACGTTAATATGTATTTTTTATGTTTTGGGAGATAGAAGGCTGGAGAATGGAGAGTGACATCAGTTACTTTAAAAGCCCAGACGGCAAAAAAGGGTTGTCACAAATTTGACGTGTGTGACGTCTGTGGCATCGTGACTCCTAAATGAATCGACTGATTTTGATGCGTATTTGTTAACCCTCCGACAATAAATGAGTTGCGTTCTAAGTAAGACTTGTCTGTGGCATCATTACTCTTAAACGAATGGACCAATTTTGATGTGGAGTTTTGTTTAAAATCTGACCAGATCAAGAAGGTTATTAGCTATATTTCATATAAAATTTGTTGAAGGTTACTGAAAAGTTAAAATTTATGGTTACTGTTCAAAAGCTAAAGGGATCGAGATGGTTCTTAGATATGTTACATATAGCTTTGTCAAGGTAATTGAAAATCCCACGGTGGAACTAAACAACCATTTAACGCGGATGCAGCAGCGCTATAAGAGATGTTTTTTTTTTGTAATCCAGAAAAAAAATGTACTTACTAAAAAAGATGGTCTAAAAATGAGCTTAATTCCAGGGAGTTGAGCTGACAGGGGAGAACTGGCTTGAAAAAACCGTCATACCTTCCGAGCTGAGAAAGAAAGTGCTTCATCAAGCGAGATTTAAGACTTTGACTTCCATAAAGTTTTTCCAAGTGAAAAACAAAGCCTATATTCATGCCCTTACTGAAAGTGAGTGTTTATATTTTTGAGTAGCTCGCAGTCTGTAGCTTTTTTTATTCTATTGGAAGATAAACAAGTAGACAGATTTCCTTATTAAGAAATTCACGCCGCCTAGATACACCTAAGGTGGTAATGGTGCGTTGCCAACCTGAGGCCTGGATGTTAAGCCTCGGGCAAAAGTAAGTTTAACGGCTACTGTATCCTTCAAACTGGAACACGTTAACGGCAAGCGCTGACATTATGGTGGCAGGAATAGGTAAGGCGGTGGTACCAACTACTGATCCGGGCGAGTCGCTGCGAAACCGAGACCTACCATCTAGCCAGATGACACGGTGCTAGTGAGCATAGGCTTGCTCGCCTTTTACGAACTGCTTGGCACAGGAAGGCAGATGGTCTACTCTGCAAAGGAGCCCGGACAAACACGACTTTTATGATATTGGAAGGAACAAGCAGACGAATTTTCTGATGAGGAAATGAAATGAAATGAAAATTATTTATTTGCGGAATATGTGTGTTAAAAAGTTGTTATAAAGATATTTAAGAATACAACATATTCTACCACATTGTGGTGTGCAAATATTTAGTCAATTTTAAGAAGTTACATATTTCTATAAAAATGTACATTTAAATCACAGCCAAAACATTTTATTTATTTATGAACATAAGTTTCATAATTTATTATAAATTAATTTAAAGGTAGATTAATTTTTAGTCCTATCTACCGTACACTACCACCGTTTCCAAACCTAGCCCGTCGGGAGAAGAAACGGCGAAACAAAACGAAATTCACGCCGCCTAGTGACACCAAAGGTAGTAAGGGTGTGTTGCCTATCTATTAGGCCTCGAGCAAAAGTAGGTTTACTAGCGACCTTAGATTTACTAGCTTCGCTTTAATACTAGCATGTGATAAGACAGCTGACAAGCACAGAGCTCTCGTGTTGGTAAGAGATAACCATGGCCATAGATGTAGTTGCATCGCTGTTTTTTAAGCTGTTACACTCTGGACCGGAACGTTAACGTTATTCACCTATTATGGCGGCAGGAAAGGTAGTGACTCATTTAACCTTTGGTTGCCTCTTACAAGCTGCCTGGCATTAAAGCAGATGGTCTTTCCTACACAGGAGAACAGGACAAATCACATAAATTAATAAATTTACACACAATATAAACATGCTGTAGTTTAACCTGAACCTCATTAATTGGCAGTGCTTTTTGAGTTATAATTAATAGTGCATACATTTTTCACTTATCTTGAAGACTTCATCATTGATGATTGAGTCAACATTGTTGAGGTATATATTTTATACATACATACATAAACATCTTCAAGCCAAGTCCCTTACGGGGTAGGCAGAGGGTATCGAGTGCTAAACCTCACGAACCTGTCAGACCTGGTTCCTCCACGTTCATCACCCTTTTCATACAAATACGCCGGTTTCAGAGACTTGACAACACCCTCGGTTAATGCCCACGCGATTTGATCTTGGAATGTCAACTTTCATCTCCCCGGGTACCTACATCCATCCACATTCGCATAGTACAATATCTACTTAGTCAATCTTCATCTGTCATTATTTTTACATGTCCGAACATGCCCTTTCTCATTTTAAAACTAACGCTTTTTTCAATCCCACTCTTTTTCGGATCTCACTGTAACGAATGCGGTAACGAGTGTAACACCACCGATTTTCCGTAGCGCTCTTATTTAGACCGCATTTATCATACTCTGATGCTTTGTCTGACATATCCAACTCTCGCTTCCGTACAACATCGTTGGTATAAGTATAGAATTATGCAAAGCCAGTCTAGTATTCTGACTCAAAACCACGCTTTTAAATTGCATTCCATACACAGTATTCCCTGCACACACTCTCTTCTTTATATGCGTGGTGTGCCTTCTATCCCTCCTAAAATCACAACTATACAAACAGATATACAATTTTCATTTCATTCACATGTTCTAGCACTACATCATCTAAAACTCGTACATATAATATTTTGTATTCAGTATATAATATATGTTTCTCGTGACAAGTCTATATAGTTTCAAAATCTAGCATCAGATCAAAACTCGGCAATATACTGCGGAGAATATGCGGCACGGCGAAATGAACTTTTTAATTGTGTTTTTTAAAAAAAAACATAATCTTGCAAATAGAGCAGGTTCACAAAAAAATCGTTCAAAAGATTAGTACTGTCATTTTCTAAATTTAAATTTTAATTTCATTCAACTGACATTTTTTAAAATTAAAGCGCAAAAAAACTGCAAAAAACTGGTTTCGATTACAATAAGTAAGTCATAAATAACTCTCCGAAACCGGCGTGTTTGTATGAAAAGGGTTATGAATGTGAAGGAAGCAAGACAGGTTTGTCAGGATCGTGAGGTCTGGCACTCGATACTCTCTGCCTACCACGTAAGGGACTTGGCGTGAAGATATGTATGTATGTAAGTCATAAATCGTGTACACAATTGGGTAACTATTTTTCTTGATTTCTGAGACTCCTTCATCAGATTCAGAGTCTACCTCAGGTAGCAATGAGATTACCTCAGGAGTACGCTAAACAAAAAAAAACGATTCAGAATTGACGGAGAAATCACACATCACTGCATAGTATAAAACAAAGTCGCTTCCTCTGTCCATTTGTATGCTTAAATCTTAAAAAACTACGCACGGATTTTGATGCGGTTTTTTCATTACATCAAGTGATTAAAGAGGAAGGTTTATGTGTATATTTTAAACCTGTGCGAAGTCGGAGCGGGCCGCTAGTAGATTAAAAAACATAAGATACATTATAGAAAACATACATGAAAAATTTCAATCCCAAGCGCTATTAACTTTCTAAACATCGTTTTGGTTTTGGTTAAGGCCCCATACTTAGTCAGCCAGAAGAGCCAATCAGCGCACTCCCCCGTTCCATGATTACTATGAAACATTGCGCTCTAAAGTAAATGTCTTAAGCGCCAAATCACTATTTTTGACACTATAAAAGTAATTTGAAAAAAATATAAAAACTGAAACAGTTATCTTTTAGGTATAATAATTATCTATGTTTATGTTAAATCTGGTGTCGATATTTTCATAATTGAAGTAGACAGTTGGGTTTTGCTTTTAAAATAGGGTTAACTTTTTGATTTTTTTCTATCGAGCAAAGTGAAATGAATCGTGTTTTGGAAACACTAGTCTTATAAAGCATATTAATGTTAATCTTGTGTATTTTTGTCGCCAAGATCCATAATTGCTTTGTTTGAAAAAAAAACAGTATATTGCTGACGTATTTTAGCATACATGGCCCCTTAATAGGAATATTTTCTCAATTTTCTTCTAATAAGCTGTATGTACATGAACATAGAGCACTTCATAAGTGGTTATGAATGGGCTTCTGTCTTTGGTTATGTAATTATTAGGGTGTAACACGTTTACACGGTCGACCTAGTTGCGTCAATAATGCAAGCGTCTGCAGAGCTCATTACTGCCACCAGCGAATCGTAGCATGTTATTCTTCTTACGATATACTTACAATGGGCGACATTTGGTAGAAGAATTATAATGACTGCTGCATACATTGGGTCAAGGTGTTCTGTTTCCGTTCTTTTTGAAACTTTTGATTTACCTATTCCTGCCGTCATAACGTCTTTGCTTGCCGTTGACGTGCTCCGGTTCGGAGGGTAAGGTAGCCGGTACACATGCTTTTACTTTAATCCCGGCCACAGGTGGCCAACGCACCATTACTACCTTTGGTGTCTCTAGGCGGCGTGAATTTATTACTATCAGGAAATCCGCCTGCTTATTTACCTTCCATTTTCATAGAAAAAATGGAGATTCAACTAAATTTATTTATTTTGTCCAAGCATTTCATTTTTGAACTGTAATTTGGTTCAAAAGAGTTGATGTATAAATAAACTAAAAAAAGCTGTTTGTCCGAATTGTCATGATTTTCATGCAAACTTTCATCTCATATTATAATCAATTGGGGGTTGATTTAAAATAAGTGACTATGTTTGAACGCGGGTCTTTAGATAAATGCATGTTAAATTTCGTCAAAATCGGTTCAGCGCTTCAGCACTAAAATAGCAACAGATAGACAGCAAACAGACTTTCGCATTTGTTATATTAGTGTGAATTTCGATATTTCATGTAAGAAGCCTGCAAGTGACAGATTTGATTTTATTTTAATGATAAAATTGCCGCGCAAGTAAGTCGCGACTATAGATAAGTCCCTGTCGTCACAACGTCAGTGCTAGCCGCTGACGTGTTTCGGTTTGGAGGATAAGGTAGACGAAAAACTTACTTTTGCTCGAAACCCTACCGGCTTCAGGTGGCCAACTCACCATTACTACCTTTGGTGTCAGTCGTGTGCTTATTTGCTGTTATTTGTTAATTTTAGCGGCAAGAGATATAATTCTACCACCCGGCGAAATAGTCTACTACGGTGGAACAGTCACGAGGGAGCTGTATATAATCGAAAGTGGCTATTGCTTGGTGACGTCAAAGTTGATGCGTGAACATAAAAAGGAACGTATTATAGGCCCGGGAAACCATCTGGGATTGTTGGTATTGTTATACGGCGTGCCGGCTGTCAGCACAGTCGTTACTTTGACACATTGTAAAGTTAGTATGTTATCTTACAGTTTAAGGTAGACTTTCGATACAAACGTCTTAGAGTTTTCGCAGAAGCAGAGTTTTGTTTATGTTATGCTCCGGTTAATAAAGTAGCAAGCAAAGTTATATGCACAAGAGATTTAATTCTAACATAACCAAAACCTCTCTTCGTTTTACTCAGTAGTTGGCTGTGCGGTTTGACCCGTTCATGTTTTGCGAACGCTGCAATCTTTAATTGCCGCGTATCATTTAACTTACATTTTAATTTACTTATTACTTTGAAACCAATTTAGTGCGATAATAACCACGGACGAGAAAGCATTTGCCAATATATACTTAACTTGTGTAACTTTAATTCCAATATATAACTTTCTTTAATTTTGAAGATATTTCTAACTTCCGTCTCGCACTCCTGACTTACTAAAGAACATAGAAAAAAATCATTATACTTATTGTCATTGTATATATTGTTTTAATCATAGCTCTTGAAGAGTCCACCTCAAAACCAGTAGTAAAAAAAAATCTAATATACTCGTATATGCTATAGAAGCTTCCCACCAACGTCTTAATTTTAATTTTGATTGATATGCGTGAATTTTTAAGTAAACCAGGTCTATTCGCCCAACGCAATATGAGCCTTTGCGACATTTCAAGGTTCAAAGTTGCTTGTTTTTCTTATATATGTGCCATAGTACTACTACTTATTATGTAGCTAAGGTTTGCGGCGCATCGTCACTATGTCTAGTGTCAAGATTTCTGCCCTCTGCCTATCCACTTATCGGCGCTTAAGGGAATTCCATTCTAGACACAATTTATTAATATCGCGTGTAATTTCCACAATACATTTTATGATATATTTTAGATAACCGTTTTCACTATTTCATTATTTTCGCCAACCGATTTCATCATATGATAATGCTTTGATGATGCTTCTTTAGTGAAGCCGATTGGCTTATATATAATAGATTACCAGCTGGTGCCCGCGTGGTTCATGGTGCCACTGGAACATTTTTCGGGATAAAAACAATCCTATGTTAATCCAAGCTACCCTCTATGTGGGTGCCAAATTTCATGAAAATATGTTCAGCAGTTTTTGTGTGAAGGAGTAACAAACAAACATACATACTTTCATATTTATAATTTTAATAGGATTGTCGACAGTACAAGTGATATTAAAAAATTGTGACTAAATATGTCATTACTAACAATACCACTGGTGATAGAATAGAATTAGAATTTATTTCACATTAACCATACAAAAGCCACTTGTGATGCGTCCATGTTAAATACCAAGGAATGTAAATACTCTTTAGTTAAATACTAAATTCGGGTGGTAAATTGGATAGCCTGGTGTCATTGCTGTCTAATAACGCTTACATACATAAACAATCTCGCACAATAATAACGACTCTATGCCTTAATTAATATCTATAGCTACATATTTTACTTAATTATCTACATCTATAGCACTTAATGCGTGCGGCTCTGTTAGTAATGATAGGCGCATTACCGCGGCGACGTTAACGCTTGGTTCTGAAGTCTATCTTAAGCCTTCTGGACGTATTCAGCTCAAATAAACAAAGCTTCTAATAATGGCAGTAACATCTGTAGATATATAAGTGCTTGTACATATTACAATGAACTGCTTTGAACAAAAATATTGATTTGTTAACCTTGATATAAACTGATATCCAGGTCAAAATATATACCTAATCTAAGAAGTATTATATTATACTACTCGTACATAATAATATGTACATTTACTATTATAACTCGAACGTTTAAAAAGACATATTAGACCAATTTCCAGTTATTATAGGGAGAAGGTTGTTGTCAAGATAAAACTAAGGAAAGTTTAAAGGAAAATGGGAAGAAAAATTCTTTATTTTGCCATTAAACTGTTAGTAGCTGTTAATTTCAAGCGACACAAACTTCGCTTGTTGCTAGTTATTTATAATTATTATTAACTAGCTTCACCATGCCCACTTCTTTGGGAAACAACTATTACCAATCTCCGGTTTCATTTACATGTCCTATTATTTTCCACTGATTTTTTTTGTTCAACCATAATCGTAAAGCCAATTTCACTCGATAATATAAACATACAAACATACATATTTTCACGCCAAGTCCCTTACAGGGTAGACAGACAGTATGTTCGGTTTCGGTTTTCGGTTTCGGAGACTCTTAACTCCATCCTCAGATAATATTCGAGTAATCTGATCGTGGAATGTTATCTTTGGTCTCCCCGGGTACAAAGCAGATATACAATGCGAATGTGGATGGATGTACCATCCACATCTGCTTTGTCAATATTTCATCTGTCATTCTTTCCACACGAATGAACCAGCGGAGCATGCCCTTTCGTATTTTAACACCAACACTGTCTTCAATCCCACCCTTTCTCGGATCTCACTATTACTCGATAGTAAAGCCTCTGTAAGTAAAATAATTTTCGTAATAGGATCAGTATTTCGTAAGATTACCGTTTACCCTGGTACCAGGTACCCTGGGTAAAAAAAGAGTTTAAAGAAAAAAGCAGAAACTATGTCCAGTGGCTTGAAAATTAAATTATCGATAAAAAAAATATTATATTAATTGAAAGATTATATTTTTCTATTACAGCTAATCAGCATCAGCCATTTTGCATATACATCAACTCTTAATAAATTCCCGCATATGCGCGAACATGTTCAACTCCTCAAACCCCATGAACTTGAGAGCATCAAGAAGCAAGCAATGTCAGAAAATACAGAGGTTTATCTCAAACACCATGCTTTACCATATCAAAAAGTTCGTACTAAACGTATCACAAATATAATGCAAAGCTTCTTCAATGGTACGAATTCACTATTACTTTTGGGGATAAGATTACGAATAAATACTTAGTTCTCATGGTGGCAAAGGATGGCCTTGGTCTATAGACACCATAGATGTGTAGATGCATCGATGTCCTGTGGGTTAGACCTAATGCGCAAGTGTTGGTCCGGGCTCCTTTGCAGAATAGACCATCTGCCTTCCTTGCCAGGCACCTCGTAAAATGCAAGCCTAGGCTTACCATCGCTAGCACCGTGACATCTGACTAGGTGGTAGTTTCAGCACTCGCGCGGATTGGTACCACCGCCTTACCTATTCCTGCCGCCATAACGTCCCGGTTCCCGGTTCGGAGGATAAGGTAGCCGGTAAACTCACTTTTGCTCGAGGCCTAACGTCCTGACCTCAGGTTGGCAACGCACTATACATTTTTGGTGTCTCTAGGCAGCGTGAATTTCTGGCCATCAGGAAATCCGTCTGCTTGTTTGCCTTCCCATAACATAAAAAAAAGTCAGCTATCCTCCGTATTGGAACATGACACAGTCGTTATAGCGGACGTAATAGGTTAAAGGCGGCGGATGCCTAGTTGCTTCTCTACCACCAGACAGCAATAGGTAAAACGGTGAATCCCTACCCGGTCATGTTGCTGTACAGCTTTCTAGCACTAGTGGACTTGTTCATGATGATGGTAGAGTATGGTAGATAGGGTAAAACTTGATCGTTATAATTTTCACTTAAATTAGTAAGTGCTAGCCTAGTAGTAAATATATTTTAACAAATTTATATGTAAAAATATATAAATAACAAAAAAGGAAACTCTAATATATAATTAAGTTAGATATTTGCTCACCATAGGTACGAATAAGTTCTGTAACAACTTTTAAACACACATATTTCGCAAATAAATAAATTTCATTTCATTTAACCTATGCTCAACTCTTACAAACTGCCAGACAAGATGGTAGAGGGTGTATTCTAGTCACCCGGACCAACACGAGAAAAACTATAACGTTGATTTGAAGAAGAAACTTTCATGAAAATTTTTAAGCGATTGGAAGGAAACTGATTTTTTTACAGTATGAAATACAAGCACATTATAGAGACAAAGATGGAAATGACATTGTGTTGAGTCTGAATTTGGTTTTTGAATTATTTTTTCAAAGGTCGAACTAGATTAAGATAATGGTGAGCACTGACATTCTATAAAAAATGATAACCGTTTTTAAAAGCTGTTTTGGAGGAAAAGGTATGTATGTTACCGCGGAGTGTCATAATACCTATACTTTATTCTTTGGGTATGTGTTTCTACACATTGAAACTCTCTACCTAATACAGTTATTAGAAGATTTTTGAAATCAAAAGGCACAGGTGTAGTTAAGTTTACCAATTCCCTTAAAGTTCAAATTATAAAGGTCGCCTCTGTTGTCTAGCGGTCGGCGGTCGAGGTGTTGGACTTGACTTCATGAGATTCCGGGTTCGATTTCCGGGTCGGGCAATAAAAAGAAAATTGGGTTTTTTCCAATATTTCCGGATGTGTGACTGGTTAACGATAGTTGCCACCTATCACATTCTGGGACTTCGTGTCTTCAGCTAGTCGTGGGTGCCCTGGTTGTGTCTCTCCCTACTTCTTCGGAGATATGGGTGTGAATTTACCTAAAGTATCTTTACGCCCATATCCCCGAAGAGGTAGGCAGAGGTACAACCAAGGCATCCACGACTAGCCGAAGACACAAGTCCCACAATGTGATAGGTGGCAAGCCTATCGCCAACCGGGCACATTTCCAATCCCGACCAACATTTTTTTTTAATTAGAAAATTGGAAAAATCCAATTTTATTTTTGTTGGTCGACCCGGGATTCGAACCAGGGACCTCATGCAATCAAGTCCAACACCCGGACCGCTAGACCACAGATGAATTTACCTACCTACTTAAAATTATAAAATTATATAATTTATCTATTTATAGATTCCTTCATACATGTCTTAAAAGATTATAACTCCCGTCATGAGAGTTATATGAAATCATACGAAAAATTCAAATTCCTCAAAAACATAGCGCCATATTTGATTATGCCAATTGTGCTGAAACCTAATGGAAAATTTCTGAAGACTTGGGCCATTTTCAGAATTATTGCTGCCTATATCCTTAGTTTGTGTGTCCCAGTAAGTAAACGTTATTTTGTGGGTACTATCATAAGATACTAATCGTCTCTTAGGTCTAGCGGTTCAGTTGTTGGACTTGACTGCATGAGGTCCTGGGTTCGAATCCCGGGTCGGGCAATAAAAAGAAAACTGTGTTTTTTAAATTTTCTATTAAAAAAAATGTTGCTCGAGATAGGATATGTGCCCGGTTGGCGATAGGTTTGCAACTATTACATTGTAGGAATTAGTGTCTCAGGCTAGTAGTATGTGCCCTGGTTGTGCCCCAGATAACTATATCAGCGTGAAGATACTTTCATCCAACTCAACCCCAAATCTTGATTTGATCGCCTTTGTGGTCTAGCGGTCCAGGCGTTGGACTTGACTTCATGAGGTTCCGGGTTCGATTCCCGGGTCGGACAACAAAAGGAAAATGTGTTTGTTCCTTTTTTTTGGAATGACTAATGTTGTGTAAGTCTATAGACTTTTACTATGTCACCGGGCTAGTGGGCGAGCAGAGTGCTCAGCCAGAGAGTGATTGTTCCAATTTTCCTATCAAAAAAAAATGTCGCTAAGGATTGACTATTATGTGCCCGGTTGGCCCTAAAATTAAAAGAAAACCAATTCCGGACAAAACCTTCATGTAATATAACTGAGCGCTCATCTAGGTCAGGTCAGCTTTCAAACAAAAAAAACCGCTTCGAAATCGGTCTATCCATTCAAAAGTTATAATGCAACACACAGGGGATAAAAAAATGTTGGCGCCGTTTCTGAGAATATACCTACCTATATAGGTATTGTCCATTTAAAGGTATTAGATACATCTGCTGTTACAATCTTTAATGGTTACCAAGGAATACCCTCATCTTTATCAAACACCATTATATAAATCTAAGAAACACATTTCTGAAAGGAGACCCTACTAGACAATAGTTGCCTATCACCATTCATTCGCAATTTTACCCCGATCTTACTATCTAGAGATCTGTATGACTTCACTGGCGCCATTTTTGTTTTTGTAATGAAGAGGAGGCAAACGAGCTACTGGGTCACCTAATGGAAAGCGATCACCTCTGCCCACGGACATCCGCAACACCAGAAGTATCACAGATGCGTTGCCGACCTTTAAGGAATGAGTACGCTCTTTTCTTGAGTGCATAATGCACTAGTTTAAATTATTAGATTAAACTATTAAGAAGCGATGGGGTCTTCATATCCCAATTTTACTATAAATCATATGTCCACATGAAGATATAATAAGTACGCCAACTCCTACGCCTATTTCTATTATGGGCGTGACAATATTTATGTGTTAATATTCACGTGGAGGCGTTTTTTTTAATTCCAGTTGGCCGTGTCTTTGGCGCCCACATTTAGAAACTTTAATGTCATAATCTTGACTTTAGAAATATTCTGTTACATGGACTTGTATCTGATGCTCCACGTTGCATATTATGGAAATAAAAATCAACTAATTTATCACCCATATATGACGGCTAGAAAATATCTAAGAGTAAGTAGTAAGTCGTAGATTTAATACAAAATCTCTACATAGAAACATTTAGAATTAGTAGAAAATCTCTACAAAGTAACATTTACATTTAGTACAGAATCTCTACAAAGAAACGTTTAGATTTAGTACAGAATCTGCACACAGCAAAGTTTAGATTTAGTTAGTGTCCGACCGAAGCTTCGGCTTCGGCTTCGGCTTCGGCCACCTTCGGCCAAAAAATCCACCTTCGGCGAAACCTTCGGCTTCGGCCCAAAACCCGGTCGAAGCCGNNCACTTGTCCGGGAAGGGATCCACCGCCCTTCCTATTCTTGCCGCCATGTTGACTCTGTTATGCTCCGATCTGGAGGGTAGGGTAGCTGGTATACTTGCGCAATGGGCCTGACACCCCAGCAACTAGACAGCAGCGCACCTACAACATCTATGGTGGAGAACATAAGCCAAGGTTGCCATTAGGAGAGCCGTGTGATTGAGCCGACTTCAAATATAAAAAGCCTTATCTATTAACACTTTTCGGTTTACGGCCAATGATAATAATGTATCTGTAAAGATGGATTTCAAGCAATCTAGATAGCTGCGTATCCGCCGGCCTATCCTATAATAATAATAATAAATCATCTTTATTTCACATAAACCTACAAGAGGCACTTGTGACGGGTCTATATAATAATAAATCTACCACCGGATCGGAACGCGGCCGCACACTGATAAGATCCGGCAAGAAACTCAGCGGGCTTGTCTTTTGTTCTTAGTTTACAATATATTTATGTAATGATACATTATATATTATAAGAGATTAGCATGAGGAGCAATTAATCTCAAGCATACTCATAGCTAGTTGCCATATTTATCCTGTCCAGATATGTTATTGGCAAGCGATAACATAAAAATGGATCAAAATATCAATCTTGGACAGCAAGTTTTGGATTAGGATTGATTATTAATATTGGCCGTTGTTAGAGCATATCTGGGTAACTCTAGATAATCTACACATCCCCCCCCCCCCGAGACGGGGGGATTTCCCCCGTGTTGGTCCGGGCTCCATTGCAGAACAGACCATCTGCCTTCCTGCCACGTAGCTCGTAAAAGGCAAGCATAGGCTTTTCGTCACTAGCACCGTGACATCGGACTAGGTGGTAGAGCTTCGCAGCGACTCGTTCGGATTAATACCACCGCCTTTCCTGCTCCTGCCACCATAACGTCACCGTTTGCCGTTGACGTGTTCCGGTTGGAGGATAAGGTAGCCAGTAAGCTTAGTGTTGCTCGAGGCCTAACATCCCGGTCTCAGGTTGGCAACGCACTATGTGTCTCTAGGCAGCGTGAGTTTCTTACCATCAGGAAATCCATCTGCTTGTTTGCCTTCCAATATCATAAAAAACATTAACCCTGCGGCATTCGACAGCTAAACCCTTCATAACCTAATACTTATCTAAAAATCAAAAAAATTTAAGGGCGCATTTATAGTGGACCTTTTGACATGTTTCCCCTGGTATGCCCTTTGGAGAATATGCATGCCAAAGCATAATGAGCACCATACTATGGAAGACCATGCGATGAGCCACCACAGTTACCACTGCATCATAAGAATGATCAACGTTTTGCAAATATACAAACTATATGCGGCTTTCTGGGCTGAATCTATTGGAGCTTTAAAACGGGTAAGTAAGTAAAGTATCTTCACGCCCCTGTCCCAACCAATGCACCCACAGAGGCACAACCAATGCACCCACGACTAACCGAAGACATTAAGTCCCACAATGTGATAGGTGGCAAGCCTATTGCCAACCGGGCACATATCCAATCCCGGGTAACATTTTTTTAATTAAAATATCACATTTCCTTTTTGTTGTCCGACCCGGGATTCGAACCTGAGACCACATGAAGTCAAGTCGAACATTTGGACCGCTAGACCACAGAGAAAAAAAAGCAGAATCTGTACCTATCCTGTACGTATATTTAGTAAGTAATGTTGAGCCGGCGTGTTTGTAAGAAAAGGGTAATTAATGTAAAGAAAGCCAGACAGGTTTGTCAGGATCGTGAGGTCTGGCACTCGATACTCTCTACCTACCTCATAAGGGACTTGGCTTGAAGATATGTATGTATGTATGTATGTAACGTTGATATCTGTACATTTTAATAAAAATCTTTTTTGTAGGCACTAGCTAGTGAGCTACGTTAACGCCTCAGTCTCATGTCAGCACTATAAAGGCGGTGCCTACTTCTTACATATCTTGAGATCTGTTTACTTGTTTGCTTTTCAATCCCAAAAACAATATTTCATGATCTTATTCCCCGTGTTGGTCCGGGCTCCTTTGCAATAGACCACCTGCCTTCCTGCCAGGCAGCCCGTCAAAGCCGAGCATAGGCTTACTGTCACTAATACGGCGACATCTGACTAGGTGGTAGTTTCACACCGACTCGCGTGGATTGGTTTCCCGCCTTACCTATTCCTGCCGCCGTAACAGCAGCGCTTGCTGTTGACGTGTTCCGGTTCGGAGAATAAGGTAACTGATAAACTTACTTTCCCTCGAAGTCTATCATTTCGGCTTCAGATTTGCAACTTTTACCATCTTTCAGCAGGCTTGCGGCAGGAAATCCGCCTACTTGTTTTGCCTTCCAATATCATAAAATAATACAAAATGGTTTCATGATCCTTTTGTATCCTCGTATTGCATTATATATATCGTCAAGGATGATAGCATAGAAACGTTGCTAATACATATATATTTTCTCAGGCCTACCTCATGAGTGTGGTGCAGTTCATACTTCTAACATTATTCTTCTTGAACCTATACTCATCCATACTTATAACAATATCCTGTTCATACATCAAGGCATTTGACAGCGAGGATTTTGTGAGGAAGTTGCAAAAACTATCAAAAAACATTAAGTTTATGAAAACTGAATTCCACCCTGATGGGAATATGGTCTGTCGTCTAGGTAATGACTTTCTAGCAGTTATAGTGTAGTATTTTATCACTAGCAGTTTCGCGCAGCTTCGCCTGCGTAACTTGGCTTCTACTGCATCGGTTTTGATGAAACAAAGCCTATGTCACTCAGGCATAATATAGCTAAAGGTGAAAGAATGTTTGTAATCGGTCCAGTAGTTTCGGAGCCTATTCATTTCAAAGACAGTAACAAACAAACAAAAAATCAAACCTTTCCTCTTTATAATATTATTACTAACAGTTTCACGCAGCTTCGCCTGCGTAACTTGGCTTCTACTGCATCGGTTTTTATAAAGACAGCATAGATGTTTCATGTTAGTGATGCGCAGTTGTATTGTGGCCAGTTCTTAGCCTATTTACAGGTAATAACCTGATTGTAAATTGTCGCTATGTTCTTTCAATGAAAACAGAAGAAAGAGACAAAACACGTTTAGTACTGTCAGATTAGTTTGTCCGTGACATTTTTGCAGATGTTTAATCTATTCCTCGGAAATCTTTGATTAAAGATGTCTCAAGTTAGCATATCCGGACTGATCAATGTTCTATCTCTTTTATTTTTGTTTCATTAGAAAAAGATATCATACACGTGAAATTAGTTTAGTTGGACTCAACAGAATTACAACTGATGTCTGTATTAAAATTAATAAACTCTATAGCCGTCAAGATATAACCTACGGTGCTCGGGTAGGTGGCTGGACCTAACTATTTTCACATGTAGAAAGTATAGAGCGGTGTCGAATTTGACTTCATAAGGTCCCGGGTTCGATCCCCAGGTCGAACAAATAACAGAAAATGTATTTTTTAAATTTTCTGATAAAAAAATAACGTTGCCCGGGATTGGACATGGGGCCGGTTGACAATAGGCTTTCCACCTTTTTCATTACGGGACTTAGTATTTCCAGCTAATCGTATGCACCCTGGTTGTACCTCTGCTTACCTCTCCAGGGAATTGGGCGTGATACAAAAGTATAAGTACATTATAGCGCGACGTTGTACTGTTTCAATGTAAAAGTAATGGATGCTTTGGCAGGTTCTTGGATAGACAGCGTTAAGGTTTTCAAGAACAAAGTGCTTAGTCCTACTAAGGTGTACCTGCTGGCATACTACTGGTGCGCCACGAGCTTCACAGGCGCTGGCTTCGGTGACATCACGCCCGAGGATACAACCCATATGATCCTTTCCATTTTGATCAATATCCATGGCGTTTTATTTTTTGGGTGGGTAATAGGTAATTGTAGAAAAAAATGTTATATAGAATCCCACTAACACGGTAGTAGGTTTCTGTATAACATGTAGGTTATTATTATTATATCGTTTTTAGACATTGAAGATATTAGTGGTGCGTAGTCAGTTTGAGGTTAGGATTTTAAGCTTGTTTAGTATGTTCAGTAGTTACACTTTCCTTCGTAAGTAATACTGAAATAGATCAATAATGTTTTGTAAGTATATAGATCATACATAATGTTATGTTATTATCACAATTGATTAAAAAAAACCGTTGAATTTCACCAACAAGAGATACAAGTGGTTGTCGAGTGGTATGCAGCAACCATTATATCGGCAGGAATGGGTAAGATACCTTTTCCTGCCGTTATAATGACTATGTCATGATTCAGGTAGGGTAGAGTATCACGTAGATTTAGCCTCCGCTAGACACACTAGAGACCTCTAACTCTTTTTGTTACTCCCGAAAATCCTGAGACATGTAACATTTAATCTCGAAATGTTCGGGATTACAATTCAAATCTTCTAATAATTATGAAGCGCAAAGACGTGATGCCGCAAAGTTCTCTACCGCCTGTTTGGGTTCGGTAGGATTACTTTTTAGCGGGTTATTAACATTTAGTTTGAAATAGACTCGATGAATCCGAATAAATACTTTATTGTTTACTATTAACTAAATGTTAATAATTCGCCAGTATTGTGTTCAAGAGTACCAAAAATGGCATAATCGATCCTGATATTAGAAAATATTGCATGAACCAAGAGTAACGCTTCAGGTCTTACCGAAACTGCGTGGCAGTTGGGCTTAGTCAGGTCTAATTTTCAAAGACTACTAGGGCAGTAGTTATAAGCGTATGTTTGTCGCCACAAATTAAACAATACATTACTAAAACTTCCGGACGTCAGCTCTCAATTCTTCCCTTATTCATTTATTTAAATTTTGGAGTTTGGTTTATTTAAATTTTGGAGTGTCTAGACCAAAAGCGAATTTAAGCGCAGTAGGGATGTAAAAATCGACTTCAATTTCAATAGTCATCTAAGTACACCAAAAATTGAGAATTTTACTCGATTTCCTTTGGAGCCCATCATCAGTTCCTTTCTGACAATAAAACCACCTCCGAAGTACGCAATTTTATATAAAACTAGCGGCCCGCCACGGCTTCGCACGGTTATGGAATATACATACAGACCTTCCTCTTCAATCACTTTATCTTTTAAAAAAACCCATCAAAATCCGTTGGGTAGTTTGAAAGATTTAAGCATAGGAAGGGACAAAGGAAGCGACTTTGTTTTACACTATGTAGTGAAGCGCCTATGTAGTCTAACGGCGTCGGGCTTGCCTTCTTTAGGTCCCGGGTCGTGCAATAAAAATACTTGAAAATGTAAATTTTTAATTTTCTAATAAAAATAACGTTGCTTGGGATTGTGCCCGGTTGGCGATAGGCTTGCCACCTTTCATATTGAGGGACTTAGTGTCTTCGGCTAGTCGTGGGTGCTCTGGTTGTGCCTCTGGCGTGAAGATAGTAAGATTTTTTACTTGAATAACTGCTTTAATTAATAATAAATTCGATTTGGACGCATAAAAAATGTAAATCAAACTTTTTCAAGGCGGTTAAAATAGGTCAATTGTCAATTTAATCCTGGGAAATTAAGCATCCTGGGTAAAGAAATACAAAATTAATCCTTACCAAGACGTAGGTATCGAATACCTACTGGAATATAATTGGTGAGCCAAGTTTCACCGGCGCCAGCATCGATGACATCACGGCTCAGGATACTGCCCACATAATCTCCATTTGTACCAACATTTATGGCATTTATTTTTGGGTGGGTTGATGTTTTGACATAAATCGTACCATATACGGATCCTATTAGTCAATGTTTTAGAAACCCGCTTTTTAATATACCAGCGACCCGCCCAACTTAGATAGAGTGTAGTGTTATTAAAACTATATATAATATACATATTGCTAATTCTTTTTTCGTTGTGTTGCTTATTGTCAGGGGAGAAAAAAAGTATCTCTACGCTCATATCCCTGAAGAGGTAAGCAGAGGGACAACCAGGGCACCCACGACTGGCCGAAGACACTTAGTCCCACAATGAAATAAGTGCCAAGCCTGTCGCCAACCCGTACCTCGCTGTACATACATATCTTCACGCCAAGTCCCTTACGCGGTAGGCAGAGAATATCGAGTGCCTGACCTCATGATCGTGGCAAGCCTGTCTGCTTCCTTCAATTCATTACCTTTTCATACAAACACGCCAGTTTCGGAGACTCTTGAAACCACCCTCGGATAATATCCGAGTGATCTGATCGTGGAACTGTACTAGCAGTAGCCCGTGATTTTAACCGTATATTACAGTTATTGAGTTCTTTTGCCAGAATCTTTAGATAATAGTATCCTGTCTTTTAGACTGGACCAAATTGCAATTTTAAATAATATTTCCAATGATTTATCAGTAGGTAATTTCTCCAAGACTATGACTTGCAGATAATCCAAGCTCCTTAGAATACAGACCATTTGGTTTCTTACACAGCTAGAAAAACCCAACACTGGTGATAATTTTAGTGCGCATCCACTAAACTAATTACAAGTTGTCGCTATCTTCTTTCAATAGCAATAGCAAGAGACAAGCACGTTTAGTGCTGACAGATTAGCTTGTACCTACATTATATTCCTATAGACTTCTAATCTATTCCTCGGAAGAAGTTGATTAAAAATGTTCAAACTTGATTATATCCTGACTAATTTGACATGTCTATAATATTTCATCTCTTTTCTTTTGTTTCATTGGAAAAAGGTAGTACATAATATAAAATGAATCACCATTCCGCGCGATCCATGGACCAATTTTGCTAAATCTTTTTTTGTTGTTGGTTAGTGTCAGGAGAAGGTTCTTATAAAAAAAGACCGGAAAAATTGCAAGTAAAAACAAAACATTTTTTCATACACACCGTTAGTATCTAGCTGTTAATGTTAATGTCAAGCGATACGAAGTTCGCCGGGTCAGCTAGTTTTAAAATTGTTTAGTTGATGTTCAGCAGAATTACAACCACAGATAAAAAATAGGTTGTTCAGTTTTACAAAAGCTTGCTCGAATTGGCATAATACTACAATAACGATTCACGTTAATGTTCCATTTGGTAGGAAAGTAGGTAAGCAGGAATAACAAAAAAGATTATTTTTAACCGAAGATTTTGTTTTTTAAACATTCACTGGTGGAAAAGCAGCGACTAGACCACGGAGCTGACCGTATTTTTTGAGTTAACCACTGGGTAAAGTGTACATCAAATAGCTGTCAAATGACGTGTTTTATGTTGGCTATCTCCTGTGACCAACAGAAATACAATGGATCTAGCAAATACTAAACACGTCATTTGACAGCTATTTGAAGTACACTTTACCCAGTGATCATCACTAAAGATACTGAATAGCTCAGCAGGTAGGGCTCCACCGCTTTACCTTTTACGTCTGTGATAACGACTGTCGTGTTCCGGCTCTGAGAATAGGGTAGCCGGTAAATTTGCACAATAGGCCTAACATTCCGGCCGCAGGACAGCGCCGCATTCGTAACATCTATGGTGTCTATAAGCCATCGTTATCTTTTACCATCAGAAGGATGTTAGGATAAGGAAAAAAGGATATTATGTATTACAAAACGCTATTCTGTTTTATATTTATAAGACTTTACGTTCATAATTGATATTTAGATATATTCAACACTAGCTTTTGCCCGCGGCGTTGCCAGCGTGGTTAATAGTCCCATAGGAACATTTTTTCGGGATAAAAACTATCCTGTGTTAATCCAAGTTACCCTCTACGTGTGTGCCAAATTTCATGAAAAACGGTTCAGTAGTTTTTGCGTGAAGGAGTAACAAACAAACAAAGAAAATATTTTTTTGCATTTATAATGTTAGTAGGATTACTCAGACATATTTAATATGCAAATCATTTCAGATATGTGTACGCCAAAATAGCATCGTTAAAAGCAATGGCTGATCAAGTGGTTACGAAATTTCAAGAGAATTTGAAACATTTGGACATGTTTTTAAATCACGAGAAAGTGCCGTATCTTTTGAAGAAAACAGTCATAGACTATTGGAAATACCAATGGAAAAGAACTGGCGGTTGGTCGGTAAGATCAATAGTTTACAACCATTTATATCATTAACGCGCGACGCAAAACGAGGGGTGTTAAAAGTTTGACGTGTCTGTGGCATCGTATCAACGGATGGACCGATTTTCATGGGTTTTTTTATGTTAACATTCGCCCCTCAGTTGTCATCATCTTTTTACAATTAGCTCTTCAAAATGTTAACTTAAATAGGTACATAATGTAATGCTTTTAACTTTGAACAAATCCTGATGTATGGCTTAGCAATCACAGGCACATATTTTGAACTAAGATCATAATAATATTATGATGATGCTTTGATAATTCAATGTATCCCCGTGTTGATGCGGGTCTCCGGTGTTGACCATTTGCTTTCCTGCCAGGCAGCTCGTAAGAGTAAAAATTACATGGGGCATTATCAAACAAGACCATTGGTGGTTGACCACGCAGCAACTTGGTTGTGTCGAGTTCCCGCTTCTTACCTATTCCTGTCGCCATAATGAGGACCGGGAGGGTAGGACAGCCGGTAGACTTGAACAATATATTTTCTTATTATAGCCCGGTGAAGTTGTAAAAACCTCGCGGTTTACAACATATTAGCCATTTCAAAAAAAAACTTTCTTGTTTGCTTTTTAAGCAATGCCTAAATATCGTACTTTGCGTTCACCGTAGGTATGCTTTAAACTTTGACGATTTCCGATCTATTTAACGAGTGTACTTAAATTTTGAGATGTCCAATAGATTTTCGTCTACTGCGTCAGAGATTAAGGCAGCACCTTAATAAGTGGCGCTTCACTACCGTGCGGTTTCGAAAACTTTTTTTACCTTGCAAAACACCTTTGTAAAACCAGTTACCAAGGACAGTATTTCCCAACGGATTCAGGAACTTTTAAGAAAAAAAAGTACTCATTTTTTAAAATTCGACAACGCATTTGTGATACTCCTGGTGTTGCGAACGTCTGTGGGCAGCGGTAATCACTTTCCATCAGGATTTACATGGTCGTTAGCTTTCATTTTTGCAAAAAAATAATAATTTTAGAACCACCAGCAGTTTTAATTAAGATATGATTCTATTAAAGTAGAAGTAAAGTACTTATGAAGAAAATAAAGTAGGTATTAATTTTTTAAAAGTCGACAACGCATTTGTAATACTCCTGGTGTTACCAACGTCTGCGGGCGGTAATCACTTTACATCATTACCTACATGGACGTTTGCTTACTCTTTTACAAAAAAGTTTTAGATTCACCAGCATTTTTAGTTACGATATGATTCTACTCTACAAATTCGAGTTACAAATCTAATGAGCTGTAAGTAATGTACCTGTAGGTATGCCTTCCATTTTTTTATGATATTGGAAGGCAAACAAGCAGATGGATTACCTGATGTTAAGATATTCTCGTTGCTTAGAGACACCAAAGGTGGTAATGATGCTAACCTGAGGACCGGGTGTTGGTCCTCGAGCAAAAGTAGGTTTGCCGGTTATCTTCCGCACCGGAACACGTCATTGGCAAGCGCTGACGTTATGGCGGCAGGAATAGGTAAGGCGGTGGTACCAATCCGGGAGAGTCGAAAAAGTCCTAATAAGTATCGGGTGTTAAGCTTCTTAATATTTTCAGCACCAAAAAATCCTGGGAAAGCTCCATGCCAATTTGAATGAAGATGCCGTGTTGTTTATGTACGAAAAAACATTGCGTGAAATACCATTATTTGAGAGCGTAGAATATTCGTTCTTTAGAGCATTCGCCAAAAACTTGCGAGAAAGTTATTTTCAGAAAGGTTACATGATCCTGAGGCCAAATGAAGTTATAAGTAATTTGTATATTATTTACCGAGGAAAGGTTAGTTAAATTTTGTTTTGTTTAACTAATTTAAGTACTTTTTTGTATGTAACTTGAGTGTTAAATTCTACCCGGTCTCTACAGTCACCTTTAAACTTGGAAACTAGGAATAGAATAAAAGTCTGTAGAATCGTCATGTGCAAACTATGACAGTACCTACTAAACTTGTTTTGTTTCTTTTTATTATTTAGTTGGAAGAGGATAGCCATAATTTAAAAGTAATATGGGCAGCAGAATTTTCTCTAACATCTAGTAGTTGATGTTGCCTTCGTTCTAAATAAGAGGTAGAAAAACTAGGTACATAATATCAACATATTAACCTCTGTGGTCTAGCGGTTCAGTTGTTGAACTTGACTGCAAGAGGTCCCGGGTTCGAATCCCGGGTCGGGCACCAAAAAGAAAATTGGGTTTTTCCAAGTTTCTGATAAAAAAAAAACATTGCTCGGGACTGGATATGTGTCCGGTTGGCGATAGGCTTGCCACCTATCACATTATGGGACTTAGTGTCTTCGGCTACTCGAGGGTGCCCTGGTTGTGCCTCTGCCTACCACTTCGGGGATATGGGCGTGAAGATACTCTCTCTACTCTAATAATTTAAAGCCAGTCGCTATCTTCTTTTTATATTATCAAAACACGTTTAGTGCTGTCAGATTAGTTTGTAGGTACATGACTTTTCTACAAACTATCTATTATTAACTAATTAGAGTATGATAAGAGTTATATAGTGTTTTTTATATGAACCCGGTTTGTACAAAGGTCTAGATCCTATCAAGTAAACAATTTAGATATACTTATACTCCGTCAATACCCATTTTTTATATGTATTTTTTGGCATCAGGAAACTGCTTCTTATATTTAAAACTGTATGTTATAGGTGGACATAATAAATGAAGTGAACGAAGTAGAAGCCTGCATGGGTCCTGGTGGGATATTCGGTAATATCAAAGGATCAAATAGATATTTGACCATGTCCAACGTGGTAGCCTCGAGGAATATCGACCTACTATATATAGAAGGATCGGAATTCTACACCCTTTTAAAGGTACGTTTTACTGCAGCTTTGTTCGCGTGGCAGTTAATACATTTACTGATTATAGCCCATCAATGGCTTTCGTACAAACTTTCAACCCCTATTTCACCCCCTTAGGGGTACATTTTTCAGAAAGACTTAAATACGTATCTAAACATTTTTAATAAGTAGCCCAAAAATAAAGTTTCATGTTTCTAACTTAACAAAATGGCAATTTCCCATAGCCATACGACTCTACGTCTACCCCGTAAGGAACTTGGCGTGAAGATGTGTGTATGTGTGTTGCCCAGAGACATCAAAAATAACAATGATACATAGAAAACTTGAACATATTTTGAAGTTTTGCGTAGAAGTTCTGAGTTTTCCAATCCTCGAAGACGGAACAGTGCATTACTGAGTACTGACATTACAGCGACAAGAATAGGTACATTAATGGGGCCCAGCCAAGGTCATGCATACTACAGTGAAAAATATCAATGTTCGACTCTCACGAACAGCTTTGACTTGTTTGAAACTAATTTAGGAACTCTTTCATGTTACAGAGTTACCCTTCAGTGCTGCGAAAGGTAAAATATTCAGTCAATACCGCTTTGAAAGATTACGTTCTCCCTACAGTCATTTCTGGGAAAAGTAGCAAGGAGGTACGTAGCTCTTATTATTACGGATTACATTTTTTGTCCACACTTTGGGTTATTCAGCTATAACTGCAGGGGGAGTCACAATATGAATCATCATTGAGAGTAGCAGGAAAAATTTAGCGACGTTGTACACTTTTTGTGACGAGTTAAATATGGTAAGGTCACGTAAACTGATCGAAAATGTATAAGACGGAAGGAGAGTAAAACCACTGTATGTTGTCGCCGAATTTCATACGGTGTTTTTAGTTTTTTTGGTATATCTTCAGGCTGCTTGACGCTTAAAACAAGGCTGCCGAGCATTAACATCGATATCTTACGCGATATATATATACATGTTTTATTCTCGAACAAAATCAATTAAATGAATATTGTATGTTACCACATAAATAATACGAGTAGTACTTTTATACTGATAAAGCCATTCATGTTAATTGATTCCCTAACCGTGTTGGTCCGGGCTCCTTTGCAGAATATACCATCAGCCTTCCTACCAGGCAGCTCGTAAAAAGCGAACATATGCTTACCCTCATTAACACCGTGACATCCTACTAGGTGGTAGAGTTACGCAGCGACTTGCCCGGATTGGTACCACCGCCTTACCTATTCCTACCACCATAACATCCAATGCTGGCCGTTGACGTGTTCCGGTTTGGAGGGTAAAGTAACCGGTAAACTTACTTTTGCTCAGGCCTAATATCCCCGTCTCAGGTTGGCAAAGCACCATTACTACCTTTCTTGTCACAAGGCGTAAATTTCTTAGCATCAGGAAATCCGTCTGCTTGTTTACCTTACATTATCATAAAAAAATCATTCAGAAACATCAAAAAGCACATTGTTTTAATATCAAGTTTTTACTTCTGCCTGCACAATCGAAGAGTGTACTTGTTTATCTGTTCGTGGCCCGTTCATGTGACGGGTCATTACGTTATGACGAACGTGTAGCTTACGTATTTTATGTCAAGAGAGTTTACACATTATTTTCAAATTAGAAGGACATAACCAGTGTTGCAAATCTATATACGTGATGCCAAAACTTTAGACCCCTTATTACGAAAATTGCGCGGACGCAGGAGCATAAAATTTGGCACACTTTTAGTTTATGTGTAGGAGAAGTGCAGAACGCTAATATTTTTCAATAATAATGCTTATAAAGTACATTAAATCAATAAATAAAATAATACCCACACTACCATGCACTTGACACACACAAACAAATATCACAATATGTCGACGATAAAATATCACAGATGGCGCACTTTCTATTCATAAAGTTTGGAAACAAAGTAGTTGGTCTTGAGGAATGAAGGTGGAGTTCTTATCTACAAGATATGTAAATTTATTATGGTCAAATTTTGACCAATGGGCGACCACTATTATATTATTATTGGCTTTAGGTATTTAACTAATAATATTATTATTTGCTTCGACAGTCTGAGTTCTATCCCTCTACATACGAGACTGGTGACAACGACGATGAGATCAATACAAGCATTTATATGGAGGTATGTTGAAATTATAAAACAAATTATTGAAACACTTTTGAAATTAATAATAATCTGGTAAAACAGAAAAACCCAAATAAGCAGTTGTGCAAGATATAAGTACATGTTGTAAAATATTATTATCAACTTATCCCTATTGCCATTTGACCGTCCCGTTGGTCGAGTGGCTAGCGTACACGCCTAACTACAACGACCAACCGCGAGGCTCGGGTTCGATTCCCGACGGGGGCAGGCATATGTGTGATAAACATTTAGATGTCTGCATTTCCGGGTCTGGGTGTTTATTAAATATATTCTGGTATCTACTTAAGTATTTCTATGTATTAAAATTGTTAACTAACACCCATAATACAAGCATATAATTTGCTTACTTTGGGGTTGATTCAATTTGTATTTACATTTATTGCCGGGATTCGTTTTCAGAGTCAAGTCAGCCGAAGCATAGCGGAATCCCATGGATCCAAATCTTATACCTCGTATACATCTGGTGGTAATGTTGATTATGTACGAGCTTCATTGTTGATTTTTCTACCTCACAGGTAAATCTTTACAACTAGCAGTTTAATCACGCTTTTTTATGTTAAGAAAGAAGTCACCCAACAAGCATACGGTTCTCCTGATGGTAAGAGATAATTATAAACTACAAACACCATCTATGTTGTGACAGGTGCATCGCTGTTCACCGCCGATATGGAAGGCCTATTGTGCAAATCTAACCAAGTCTAAGTCGATCACCCTACCCTCCAGAACGGGATATGACAAAGTCATTTTGACGGCAGTTTTAACACCAGTGGTCTTGCTGGTAATGCCTTATATTGAAAATAGAAACCCATGCTCGCGTCGTAGCTGTCTGGCAGAGAGGCAGATAGCCTTTTCTATTTAACGGCCCCTAATCAACACGAGGAAAGGCTTCCAATCTGACAATTACGCTGATTTTAATCCAAAGCTTTTAGCTTTAATCCAAATTTGATCAAGCATAGTTTATTTTAAATCTGAGTAATGTAGTTTGCTAATGGTGAAAGTTTTAACAAAACGGGTCTGTAGTTTCGGAGGTACACATAAGTATAAGGCCGGCAATCCAAAAAAATCTACTAACCTGACATACACGTCAGAATTTGAGTGGCTTTGTATGGGACGCCATTTAACTCGGAATTTCGAAACGCTACCGCAAATGAATTCCAAATGTATGTGACGGGTTTAAAAGTAGTTATAGTTTTTACGTACATATCTTTTTGTATTTAACAAATTATCTGATTGATGTTAATGACTTCCTCTCTTTTATTTTTAGGTGGTTTCGCAGTAGCGTTGTGCCGGATTGTGCCTGGATAACTTTCTTAGGTATTTTTTACCAAATATCTTATGTAGTTAAAATAGACTATCTCCTTGATTTAAGCCAGAGTTACTCACACATAGCCTAACAATCATATTTTTATATAACAACCGACTTTGACTCTCCAACTATTATTTGTAAGGAGATGAACTATGCGTAGCTGATTTACGTATATTTTTTATTTCCTACCAAGTTCAACCTGG
>NJDC01000225.1:26154-40757 GCA_002245475.1 Calephelis virginiensis | reverse complement strand
TTATACCTCGTATACATCTGGTGGTAATGTTGATTATGTACGAGCTTCATTGTTGATTTTTCTACCTCACAGGTAAATCTTTACAACTAGCAGTTTAATCACGCTTTTTTTATGTTAAGCAAGAAGTCAGCCAGCAAGCATACGGTTCTCCTGATGGTAAGAGATAATTATAAAATACAGACACCATCTATGTTGTGACAGGTGCATCGCTGTACATCGCCAATATGGAAGGCCTATTGTGCAAATCTAACAAAGTCTAAGTCGACCACCCTACCCTCCAGAACGGGATATGACAAAGTCATTTTGACGGCAGTTTTAACACCAGTGGTCTTGCTGGTAATGCCTTATATTGAAAATAGAAACCCATGCTCGCGTCATACGAGCTGTCAGAGAAGCAGATAGCCTTTTCTATTTAACGGGCCCTAATCAACACGAGGAAAGGCTTCCAATCTGACAATCACGCTGATTTTAATCCAAAGCTTTTAGCTTTAATCCAAATTTGATCAAGCATAGTTTATTTTAGATCTGAGTAATGTAGTTTGCTAATGGTGAAAGTTTTAACAAAACGGGTCTGTAGTTTCGGAGGTACACATAGGTATAAGGCCGGCCAAATACTAATCCAAAAAAATCTACTAACCTGACATACACGTCAGAATTTGAGTGGCTTTGTATGGGACGCCATTTTACTCGGAATTTCGAAACGGACTCGGATACCGCAAATGAATTTCAAATGTATGTGACGGGTTTAAAAGTAGTTCGAGTTTTTACGTACATATCTTTTTGTATTTAACAAATTATCTGATTGACGTTAATGACTTGCTCTCTTTAAATTTTATTTTTAGGTGGTTTCGCAGTAGCGTTGTACCGGATTGTGCCTGGATAACTTTCTTAGGTATTTTTTACCAAATATCTTATGTAGTAAAGATAGACTATCTCCTTGATTTAAGCCAGAGTTACTCACACATAGCCTAACGATCATATATTTTTATATAACAACCGACTTTGACTCTCCAACTATTATTTGTAAGGAGATGAACTATGCGTAGCTGATTTACGTATATTTTTTATTTCCTACCAAGTTCAACCTGGGTAGGTATGTTCATATTATAATAGTTAAAAACAATTAAAGAATCAAAAAGTATTACTTCTTCTGACGTGCCGTTTGACCGCCTCGTCGGTCTAGTGGCTAGCGTACACGCCTAAACAACCGCGAGGCTCGGGTTCGATTCCCGCCGGGGGCAGGCATTTGTGTGATGAACATATAGATGTCTGCATTTCCGGGTATGCGTGTTTATTAAATTTATTCTGGTATATATTTAAGTATGTCTATGTATAAGCATATAATTTGCTTACTTTGGGGTTAGATTCAATTTGGGATCAGATTGTTGAAAAATATTAGCGTTCTGCACTTCTCCTACACATTAACTATAAGTGTGCCAAATTTTATGCTCCCGCATCCACGCAATTTTCGTAAAAAGGGGTCCAAAGTTTTAACATCACGTATATATTAATACATAGATAAATGTTAGTTATGTCAATCACAATTAAACAAAAAAAAAAGCAATGTTTCAATTTCAGATTACTTAATTATGGTTCTTTCATATATGGACTTTATGTTATTGGTATATGAAATGGCGTTTTTGTCAAACCGATACTTTTTCCATATTTGTGTGATAACAGATGTGATATTTCTATACAAAATTTTTTTGGATGTACACAGCGGATATATAAATAGATATGGAGAATATGTTTTAAATCCGAAAAAAGTCAGGGCAATGTAAGTATCACTCATTTTAAACGACACTAAAGGATAGCGCAAATTTGGACGCGGCGCATCGCAGCGCAATCTGACTAGATTTCTTTACTTCTTAAATTCTGTATGGAACAACGCATACTATATAGGACCGAATCGCGGCGGATTTCCGCGAGGTGCCGCGGTCCCCGATGCGGTCTGCAGTCACTAGACGAGTGAAGAGTATACTGAAGAACATACCAGTAAGAGTAGAAATATTAATCATGTCAATAGAGGAGAAGAGGATGGCATTTTATGCTAAAGTTTTGTCGATAACTACCAGTGGCGCCACTTTCATTACTTGACAATTTTAAAGTAGAATTGCCGTTTTCCTTTTTTAATTTACCTACTCTTTGGACTGAGTAACAAAAGTTCGTCGATAGGATACGGAATGAGCCGCCTGAGTGTGCTTTGCAATGCGATGCGCCTTACCCGTCAGAAGTGGGCGCTATCCTTAATAAGTGCACACTTCTCTGTAATAAAACGTCCTAGTTGGTGATTATTTGATTTTTTAGTATCAATAATTGAAATAAATAACTTTCATTAAAGTAAAGTAAAGTATCTTCACGCCCATATCCCCGAAGAGGTAGGCAGAGGTACAACCAAGGCACCCACGACTAGCCGAAGACACTAAGTCCCACAATGTGATAGGTGGCAAGCCTATCGCCAACCGGGCACATTTCTAATTCCGACCAACAATTTTTTTTTTATTAGAAAATTGGAAAAATCCAATTTTCTTTTTGTTGGCCGACCCGGGATTCGAACCCGGGACCTCATGCAGTCAAGTCCAACTCCCGGACCGCTAGACCACAGAGGCGATAACTTTCATTAAATCTCTAAGACGTGAGAAAAAGAGTAAAAAATTAAAAAAAGCTTGCCAATGATGCTATCGAGAATTTCTCTTTGTTTCAGGTATTTTTCCAAAGTTTTCTTTCGAAGACGAGATTTTCTAGCCAATTTACCCATAAGTTACTTAGCTTTCGCTACAATCCTCCGCCAACCAGTACAGCATGCTTTGTTCTGCTACCTTCGAACACCACAACTGTTTAGAGTCACATATTTATTCACATATAGAAAACATAGGAAAGTTAATATTGGATCCGCCAATCTATTGTTGAAATTGACGTAAGATTTCTTTAATTTATTGTTTTAATAATTGAAACTTTCAGGTAGTATACGATTACACATTTGCTTGAAATATATTTTACCAATTTTGATGAAATATATAAAATAAGAAATAGGGCAGCTATAGTTTGCAAAATTACTACCGATATAAAAGTTTTTTGTAAGAAATAGAACCCCGTGTTGGTCCGGGCTCCTTAGCAAACTAGACCATCTGCCTTCCTGCCAGGCAGCTCGTAAAAGGCGAGCATAGGCTTACCGTCACTAACACCGTGACATCTGACTAGGAGGTAGAGTTTCGCCCGGATTGGTTCCACCGCCTTACCCATTCCTACTGCCATAACGTCATGACGTGTTCCAATTTGGAGGGTGATGTAGCTGGTAAACTTACTTTGGCTCGAGGCCTAACATCCCGGCCTCAGGTTGGCAGCCCACCATTACCACCTTTAGTGTCTCTAGGCGGCGTGAATTTCTTACTACCAGGAAATCAGTCTCCTTGTTTGCCTTCCAATATCATAAAAAAACAATAGGTTTTTATCAAAAATTTCAAAAAAAAAGCTTACAAGAACATTCTAGAAATTTGTTTCAGGACAATTGCAATATGGGCTTCTGTTTTAACACATGTAAATGCATGTTTGTTCTTCAAACTCTCCTGTCTCACACCAGTACAATGCCGTTCAGCTAACTGGATGTCTAAGCCTGAATTAAATTTAAGAGCTAAATATACTGAGGTAATTTTATAATTACTAGTGGTCGCCCATTGGTCGAAATTCGACCATTTTAATGTCCAAATTTTAATATCTTGTTGATAAGAAAGCCATTTTCATTTCTTAAGACTTTGTTTCCTGAATAGTTAGTGCGCTATCTGTGATCTTTTATCGTCAACATCAATATATTTGTTTGTGTGTGCCAAATGCATGGCAGTGTGGGTAATATTTTATTTATTGATTTAATGTATTTTATAAGCATTATTATTGAAAAATATTAGCGTTCTGCACTTCTCCTACACATAAACCATAAGTGTGCCAAATTTTAAGCTGCTGCGTCCGCGCCATTTTCACGTATTAATATATAGATTATTCTCCCTTGTTGGTCCAGGTCCTATAGAATAGATCATATTTTCTACTTGGTAGCTCATGAGAGAAAGTAGAGTTGTGCAGCAACTTAAAACTCCACCACTTATTCCTGCCACCACTATGAAAGCGGTTTCGTATTCTGGTCCAGAGGATGGGGTACCCGGTTGACATGCATATTACCTAGCAACCCAGCCATAGGAAAATGATGCATCTTTAACATCTATGGTACCTTTAGTCCACGATGAATCTTGCCATTAGAAGATCCATGATCTTGTTCGCTACCCGAAGCTCGCCTTTTGTTTTTTGCAATGTTTGGTTTTGTAATGACGCTGCAGTAACATCATAAGGTCGGAGGTCTAGGCGTGGGTCGGCACTTAGCATCAGGGGATTCACCTTCTTACTCATTATCTTTTTTTTTTCTTTCTTTAAGTTTTGGCCTTCAAGTTAGTATTTAGCCATTAGTCAAGTAGAAATTTGCATCAAATTTTATATCAATTTCAATTAATTCATTATCAGTCATCAGTCGTAAGTAGTCAGTGAGTTATGTCAGGCTCTTGGGTAAAGCGGTGGCCTTTTTACACAAGCTCATGTAACGAGATTTGGCGGCAATGAGAAAATATACGATACGCTAATTTATTTATGATTATTTCATTTGTGCACTTTCACTGAACAAAATTGTACAAAATGCCACCAAAATTGACTAATTTCACTCAATATTAACATAAAATTCAATACTTATGAAAAAACTTCGACCATCTTTTCTCTCAATGGCGCCAAAACTCACTCATTATCTTGTTAGCAAATGGTGCACTAGTTTCTTACTACATTTTAAAGCTTTTCCCACGTTTCAGGGAAAATATTTCTCATTGTACATTGCCTCACTATGGTACATTATAAATTTACTCACAATCACTGGCACTGGAGATGTTTCATCCCAAAATAATTTTGAAGTTATTGAAACAGTTATTATATCCATTTTGATTAAATTTTGTACAGGTACATAAATGTTCTATTTCTAATTTTGACCTCCGAATATCATAGGCTCTAAACAAATAGAAGGCGTTTTTTTAAGACGTATTTAAAATGGTTCTTAGCTACAATTTAAAAATAGGTTTTGTCAGGGCTTATACATATTTTTTTTATTTTGTGATTATCAAGTCCACAATCGAGAAGTCTTCATATGTCTGTTTAACTTTCTCTTTAAAGATTTTTTTTGTTTTATCCAGAATGTTAAATCATTAGGTTTAAAGTATGTTACGATATTATGAATAGGAAAAAGGAATAAGAATTTATTTAAATCCATTAGCCCATATTTTTAAATGTGCATTGACCATTTCTTTTACAAAATCTAATAATTTATTCACATTAGTTTATTTTTCGTCTATGTGTACGAAAATATCAAAGCACAGAAATTGTTTTCTATACTTCTGAAGCGACTCTAAACAAATAAGGATGTTTTCAATGCGACTTGGAATGTATTCTTTACATGTTTGTAACGCCATTACTCGGCCAATAGCCAACCGATTTTGATGGTTCTTTTTAGAGAGATAGGCCATAATTCCGAATAGTCCTATATAAATTTTGTCATATTAAGGTCTACAGTAAAAGTAGCTTAACCAACTCCTTATTATACACATTATTCTCAACTTTTCTTTTCATTATTTTTTATTATTCTCAACGGGCATCACAATGGACAGTGACACTAGCAGAAGGTAGTAACATTCTTAGCTACGTCTAGCTCCCTATAGAGAAGTCTATGTTTTAAGGTCTCCTAATATCGGAGATGTCAGCTATGATAACAGCACATTCATCATCTCGCATTGCATATGACTACAATATAAACGAACTGAGGGACGGCCTCCGAGACACCGATTTGAGTGATCACCAGATGAATAAGATGTGGGACTATGTACGAGAGCTTTGGAATAGGCAACAGGGGAAACAGGTAAACGTACCAGCGTACATTGCGGGTATTTTACATTAGATACAATCATATCTTCACGCCAAGTCCCGTACGGGGTGGGCAGGGAGTATCGAGTGCCAGACCTCACGATCATGACAAACCTGTCTGGCTTCCTTCACATTAATTACCCTTTTCATACAAACACGCCGGTTTCGGAGACTCTTGACACCACCTTCGGATGATATCCGAGTGATCTGCTCGTGGAATGTCATCATTGGTTATTTTACATTAATAGTTAATACCCAAATTAACAGAACGTTTTGTTGCAATCATGATTCATAGGTTGCAACTCGAAACAGGTGTAATTTTGAATTATATGATTGAATTTACTTTTTAATTAAAAACTAAAAAATGCTAAACCAGTTGTAACAAAACTGCTGGTTGCATCAAAAATTACATGGCTTTATTTGGCAGATGTAACCTGTTACTTAGGCCTTACCAAGTAGTACGCGCTATTTTTTAAAAGTTCCTGTCATATTCGTATAGAAATACCACCGTTAAGCACCGGTAGTATGAATAAATAAATATCCCTGGACAAATAACACAAATTGAATCTAACCGCAAAGTAAATTACATACTTGTGTTATGAGTGTAAGTCGAAATCGAATCTAAATGTGAAAGTTTGTCTGTCTGCAACGCTTTCGAGGCTCAACCGCGCCAATTTTAATGAAATTGGAAATTAATATAATTAGAAACCCAATGTTATAAACAGGCTAATTTTGTTTTAAAAATTAACACCTAGAGGGCTATAATGGGGGATGAAAATTTGTAGGAAAATCGTAATTATTCTTCGCTGACGAAGTTTATATATTTATTAAAAATCTACCACCAGAACATCATTAATAATTACAACCACCCAGTCCCCCAACTGCAGACATTCAGACGTTCTGCATACAAATGTCTTCCTCCATCGGGATTTGAACCTGAGACTCGCAGTTGGTCGGTGTTTGGCGTGTACGCTAGCCCCTCGATCAACACGGCGAAAATTATAAAGACGTCAAAGTCAAAAGTCATTTATTCTGTGGCTTTAGGTACCTATTACACTGATGACACATCTTCCAAAATATTGGTCTCTAAAACCTGCCGAGTAGGCGTACAGATTTTTTTTTATGACTTTGGAAGGCAAACAACCACGCGGATTTCCTGATGGTAAGAAATTCGCGCCGCCTAGAGACACCAAAGGTGGTAATGGTGTGATGCCAACTTGAGGCCGGGATGTTAGGCCTCGAGCAAAAGTAAGTTTACCGGCTACCTTACCCTCCGAACCGGAACACGTCATGACGTTATGGGGGCAGGAATAGGTAAGGCGGTGGTACCAATCCGGGTGAGTCGCTGCGAAACTCTACCACCTAGTCAGATGTCACGGTGTTAGTGACGGTAAGCCTATGCTCGCCTTTTACGAGCTGCCTGGCACAGGAAGGCAGATGGTCTATTCTGCAAAGGAGCCCGGACCAACACGGGGAAAATTTATTATATAAAGGGGTTTGAAACTTAGTGGCATAGTCAACCGCCGCCGTTTTGTGTCTTTTTCAAAATGGCGGCGCACGATAATTCAAATATAGATAGGGGGATACTTGTACAAACAAAAAAGTATTAAGGTCAACATATCCGAAAGTGTCATGTTACTGAAACAACACAAAAGACACAACATGGCGGCCAGGCACGAAGCCAGGCTTCATACAAAAAAGTTCAATCCCCTTTAGTTTTAATTTAAAATTAATATGATTTAATGTTAATAGATGCCAAAATTGGTGTATAACCTACCATTCCGACTCCGGTGTCAAGTGATGCAGACTGTGTATGGAAGTCATATCCGTGAGTCCATCATATTCAAAAAAACTGACGACGATTTCAAAAGGATGTTGACTATGTGGTTGAAACATTGTGTGTTCTTTCCTGGCAACTACATCGTACAATGTGGTGATGCAGACCAGAGCATTTACTTTATACATAGAGGGGAGGTAAATATATGAAAAATATTTACTGGGTAGAGTGGCAGATAGCTCAAATTGACACCTCCTGCCACATATTACCGACACCGTAGCGTCTGTGTTCGTTATTGTCGTGTTACGAGCTGTAGAGAAAAATAGTTGGTAGACTTACACACGCGACCCAGTCGTAAGTCAGCTATGCATAACATCAATGGTGCCTATAGGCCACAGTTTTGTCTTTTGCAATCCGGAGAGAGATTTCTTATAACATAATAAGAACAGAAAGTCTAAATTTTACAAACTGTCATTATAATGATAGAAATAGTTAGCCCTGAAATGCTATAAAAAGCAAAACCCAGCTGGATTTACTTTTAAAATAGTTAATTAGGTACAAAATATTATTAGAATAGTTATACAGTAGATTTTACTTTACTTATCTTACTTTAGTTTTGATTTAGAATATGATTTTAATGTTTTATACTTTATACTACAAATAATTACCATCCATAAGATTGTTCTAAAATAATAATTTGACATTTGCCCTTTAAGATAAGAATTCCAAAGGGTTCAAACCAAGGGGTAAAAAAATTGTTTTCTTTTCCGGCTGCTGTCCAATGTGGTTTTCGAAACCTGATAAACCGAAATGTGCGGATACTAGACAAATAACTGTCGATAAAAAAATGAAAAAGAAATCATGAACTTTTATAAAATATGCAAATACCTAGTTTTAAAGTTACAGAAGAAAAAATTAAAAAAATATCACAAATTTCTTATAAGTATGTAAACTTTTTGTTAGATTTTCCTGTTTTAAATTGTTATTTGATTTTAATAAAAAAATCAATCAGGTAGGTATACTTTCTATCTGTCAAACGAGACTATTTAATTTAAAAAATACACTATTACAAACCCAGCAGATTTTTTGTCGATCAAAACATTTTTTTTTATCTATCAATATTTGTCTAGCATCCGAACATTTCAGCTAATCAAGTTTCAAAAATTACTAGGTATTGCGTAGGGTAGGGTACACGAATTGATCTAGCCCCCAAATAAGCAAACTGCTTGTATAATGGGTGTTAGATATGTTTTTCTCGACAAATGACATGAATAGTTTTAAGCTTACATGCAAATTATAATAAAAAATGTTGTTTTGGTTATTTATAATAAACGAACTAAATGGACATCTTCATAAACATATTTTAGGTCGAAGTATTAACAGTTCACCAAAACCTGACAGAATCTATATACGACATTTTGGGTCCAGAAGATAGTTTTGGGGTCGCCCAGGTTAGTTAAATACTTCTTTATATTACACGAAAGCTCTCTCTTCGTGAGTTATCTTACATAAAAGACAATAAGGAGACTATAAAGTATGCTTTCTAAAACGATCGTAATGTTAGAGAGCAATATATTTTAAGAATTACACATAGCAATTTTAGTGGTTTAGTCCAGAGGGTATGGTAGCCAGTAGACTTGCACATTAGGCAGGCCTGGCTATATAACAGCGACGCAGCTTTAACATCTATGGTGTCTGGAGGGTTGGTAATCTGTAACCATTGTAGGAACTGCGTACTTATTCCCTGTCTTTTGCCATAACAAAATATAATTAGTGATATGAAGTATGATTTACAGCCTTTTCTTATAGCTGTCAAATATAGATAAAAATCGTTAGAGCCGTTTCTTAGGAGTGCGTGAAAAATTAAATAATATTATTAACTATATTACTATCATACGATAACAGATTTTTAAATAAATATTTATTAGAATATTATAGCTAGTGAACATTCGCGGCTTCTTCCACGTAGCGCTTACGATTTTTCTTGATTTAAACATATATTAATTAAAATGAACGTATCTGCTTTCCTCCTTGACGAGTTTTAACGTGTAAGACTATCAAACTTAATGAATAAATTTGTGAAAACCGTATCAAAATAATAAATTTGTTTAATATTATTTTTTTATCAAAATATTAATTTTTCAGAATACGGTAGCAAATACTAGATGTCTCAGATTGTCTATTCTAAATAGAAGAATAGGACTTCGTAGCTATTTTTTTTGATATAGGAAGGCAAACAAGCAGACGGATTTCCTGATGGTGAGAAATTCACGCCGCCTAGAGACACCAAAGGCGGTAATGAGGCGTTGCCAACTTGAGGCGGGTATGTTAGGCCTCGAGAAAAAGTAAGTTTACCGGCTACCTTACCCTCCGAACCGGAACACGTCAACGGCAAAAGCATTGGATTTTAGGTTCATGTACCCAAATAATTTTGTTTGAAACATCTTTAATCCGTTTTTCAGGGTCTATTCGTAGGAGTAACGCACCACTTCTCGTTCCGGGCAAGAACAGTGGTCGATATAGTTTATTTAAAACTAGACGAATGGAAGTATTTGTTGGACTATTACCCAAAATCAGCTAAATTGGTGCAGAAGAAAGTGGAAAACGTGTATTTAGCTATATAATTATTATCCATAGTTATATTACTCATAAGGTTATTTCTTGATATAATTTGAAATATATTTTAAAACGAATCAGAACCTGGGACCCTACTATAAACGTTCATGGCAGTATTGTCTATATTGCTAAATGTCTACATACAAAAGCAACTTTATTATATACGTCAGTCGTCATTTTTCAATGACAATTAGTATAACAGAAATATATTTTTAAGAAATTATGGTACCCCCTGTACTGTGAAATATAAAAAGTAATATTATGTCATACGACAACTTACTATTTTGTCGTCTTTTTGTATTAACACATTGTATAACAAGATAAATAAATAATATAACATATTATTCCCGAACGATTATGATTTAGGAACCTTCAAGAAAAGAGCGTACTCATTCCTTAAAGGTCGGCAACGCATCTGTGATGCTCCTGGTGTTGCGGATGTCCGTGGGCGGAGCTGATCGCTTTCCATCAGATGACACACTTGCTCGTTTGCCTCCTCTTGTATAGATAATAATAATAATAAACATCTTTCGAGACATTTTGAGAAACTGATCCAAACACACTGATCTAAACTGTGGTTTTTCCATTATCTAATAAAAAAAATGTTGCTCGGGATTGGATGCGTGCCCGGTTGGCTTTAGGCTTGCCACCTATCACATTGTAGGACTTGGTATTTTCGGCAAGTCGTGAGTGCCAGTGGTTGTGTCTCTGCCAACCTATACCGGGATATGGGCGTGAAGTATATACTTGAGTAACTTAGAGTATTACCTAGCCTTTTTTAGCGAGAAAACAATTATGTGCATTACTGGTACGGTGGCACGGATAAAAATACAAATTCCACTTGCTTAGATGTCAATGAATAACTCTTATACCCAGTTAAGCAAGTCAGAAACACTTTTTATACTAAACAAGGTAGGTTTTGTATTGTAGGAATGTAACAACTCCATCGTACGCTAGTAGAATGTGCAGTGCAAAATAGAATCTGCCTTCCTGCCAGGCAGCTCGTAAAAGGCGAGCATAGGCTTACTGTCACTAACACCGTGACATCTGACTAGGTGGTAGAGTTTTGTAGCGACTCGCCCGGATTGGTAGCACCGCCTTACCTATTTCTGCCACTATAACGTCAGTGTTTGCCGTTGACGTGTTCTGTTCGGAGGTTGAGGCAGCCGATAATCTTACTTTTGCTCGAGGCCTAATATTCCAGCCTAATATTGGCAACGCACCATTACCACATTATTGTCTCTAGGCAGATTGAATTTCTTACAATCAGGAAATCGGTCTGCTTGTTTGCCTTCCAATATCATAAAAAAAATTCAAGTAACTCGTAAGGAGTAGTATGAAAACCTAACCTTTTATGGTCGACATAACGTCAGTCGACGTTTTCTGGGTCGGATAACAAAGTAGCTGGTATATTGGTTTAATATCCTAGACTTAGTAAAGATATTTGGTGTCTACAGGCATCTATTTTTCTTTCTATCCCATGTTATAAGGCAAACGAAAGACCAGCAGGACTTCACTCAAATTCATAATTAAATACTGCTACCTCAGAAAGATATAGATATCTTCACGACAAGTCCCTTATGAGGTAATCAGAGAGTATCGAGTGCCAAACGTCACGACCCTTGTAGACCTGCCTAACTTCCACCACATTTATGACACTTTTCATGCAATCACGCCAGTTCCGGAGACTCTTAACACCACCTTCGGATAAACTCTGATCGATTTGATCGTGAAATGTCAACCTAGATCTCCCTGGGTACCTACACACATCTACATTCGCATTGTATATCTGCTTTGTCCGTCTTTCATCTATTATGAGAGCTGGGAGCTAAAGCCATGAAGTATACTAATACTAATAAAATAATAGAATACTAAAGAAGTTTACACTCCTAACAAAGCTATCCAGATAATGCTAACTCACGCTAGTGTACCGGCCTCTCTTTTTGAAATTCTTGTGATGTCAATTAACAAAGTGAAAACGAAAGAAAGGCTAGTACAATTCCTTAGCAGTGTTACCTCAAGTAGTAATGTAGCTTCATGGCTAAAATACATTATATGAATTTGACAGCTGGCTAAATAAGTCGTGAAAAACGATTGAAAGCCATATTTATAAAAGAAGAAAAAAGACAAAATATAACAGATTTTAGAGCTTTGGCGCCATATAGTCAAAAGATGCGAACATTTAGTTTTTTTCGTAATTATTGAATTTCATGTTTATATTGAGTGAAATTAGTTAATTTTAGTGGCATTTCGTACAATTTTGTTCAGTGAAAGTGCACAAATGAAATAATCGTGAAGAAATTAGCACATCGTGTATTTTCTTGTTGCCGCTAAATCTCACTATATGAGCTTGAGCAACGAGGCCACCGCTTTACCTAAGACCCTAAAATGACTTATTGACGACATACGACTAATTATAATTAAATCCCGATTTTATAAAAATTTGATGCAAATTTCAACTTCACTAATGGCAAATGCTAGCTCTTATGCCAAAAACTAATGAAAGATATAATATATTTTAGATCATACAAAAAAAACATATATACAAAAATTAAACTGTAATCAATACAACAAGAAACTAACAGTTAATCATACCAACTAGTTATCATCCCGTTTTCTCTTCCTCGTGATCCGTTGTGATATCTCAGGAATTATATCTTGAGATTGTATTTCTTCTGAAGACTCCTCCACCATTGTATCAGTGGCACTAGTTTCTTCAGTTTGTTGTATTTGTTGGGTCTGTCCGATTCGAGTTTGGGTAAGCCTGAAATGGTTAAATTGAAAATACTTCAATTTATGACATAGTAGCAGCCCGTACCAGTTTCTCACGAGTAAACTAACTTCAATGTTAATATCCATATAAGCCTCACTCTTGAATCGCTCTATCTATTAAAAAAAACCGCATCAAAATCCATTGCGGATTTTTAAAGATTGAAACATATACATTTTTTATATAACAACCTGTTTCATACTATGTAGTGATACTAAGCATTACCGAGCAAATAATGAGCAAGCTATATTCTTTTAGGACCCTGATTTATAAGGTACTTGCACAATACCATCGGTGCCTATTATTAGGTAATTCTATAAAATTATAAGGTACATGATTTTTACATTAGATAATAAAAAAATAAACATTATTTAAGAAAAAAACGACATACTTCCAAAGATAGCGGTTTTAAAACATATTTGTCGGTGGCTAAAATAAGTTTGAGGAACCTTTACCAATTGCCCAATGTACCATAAAATCAAATTCTCAAAACCCGGCCTTTGAGTCAGAAATGAAGCGAGATCTTTGTGTTGAAGGAGACTCTTCGCTGTGTGATACATCTTTTTATTACCTAGTTGCACCTGCGAACTTCGTTTATACCCGTTCAGTTTGTGTGGGAAAAATTAAAATGTAATTTTTCCTTAGTTTGCTTGCGGTTGAACGAGATAAAATGTCTTTTTCCTTAAAACAAAACAAAAAATCGGTTCAGCTGTTCTTAGAAATAGTGTAACTAACACGAAATTCTTTTATATTTATAGATTTTAAAACTGAAAGCCAATTAGTAGTGTTACGAAATATTCTTTGCCTATGCCTAACTTATGCAACATAAACTCGAAAATTCGAACCAGTTTATACTGCATCTTTATTATTGCAATTAATATATTTTGAAATACATAATATAAATAAAATAAAAACCTATGGCTGCGTAGATCAAATCCTATGCATGAAAAGTTTACCTACTATCTATCGTCATAATCGGAAAAAAGCTACAATGATCACCAACGTAATGATAAAATGATGAATAAAAAATGAGATAAATAAATAGTCTAATACAGAACCATGATCTAAATAACAAAAAATACAAAGTGAAAAGAAAGTTTAGAAAAAGAAAAGCAAATAAAGAAATTTAATATCGACCCCAATTACCTCACATTACAAATAAATCAAAAGCAGTAAGATAACTCACAACAAATAAAAACTAAAATAAAAAGCCAATAAATAAAAAAATTAAAGCTACAAACAATGCTTACCAATATTATAAATCCAAAAGGTTGTCTGTCTATCTGTTGCTCTTTCACGGCTAAACCGCTAAACCGATTTTAATGATATTTGATATGCATATATAGCTAAAGATTCAAGGTCGTTTTTTTTTTAAAAATCAATTCCAAAAGAAAGAACTATAACAGGAGAAGAAAATTTGTATGAAGATCGTAACTACTCGACGCTGGCGAAGTCGTGGGCAAACATCTAATAAGTAAGTGTTGTTAACGTCTAACAAGA
>NJDC01000225.1:10482-24616 GCA_002245475.1 Calephelis virginiensis | reverse complement strand
GTTTGCTCGCTGTTGAACGAGATAAAATGTACCCTATGTCCTGTTCCTTAAAACAAAGCTACCTCCCTTTCTATTTTCAACCAAATCGGTTCAACTGTTCTATAGATATAGTGTAACTAACACGAAATTGTTTTATATTTTTAGATTTTAAAATTGAAAGCCAATTAGTAATGTTATGAAATATTCCTTGCCTATGCCTATCTTACGCAATATATACTCGAAAACGCGAACCAGTTTATGTTGCACCTTTATTATTGCAAGGAATATATTTTGAAATACATAATATAAATAAAATAAAACCTATGGCTGCGTAGATCAAAACCTATGCATGTAAAGTTTATTTACTATCTATCGTCATAATCGGAAAAAAGCTTACTAAAAATAAAAAAATAAGATAAATAAATAGTCTAATACAGAACCATGATCTAAATAACAAAAAATACAAAGTGAAAAGAAAGTTTAGGAAAAGAAAACCAGATAAAGAAATTTAATATCGACCCCAATTACCTCACATTACAAATAAATCAAAAGCAGTAAGATAACTCACAACAAATAAAAATTAAATAAAAGGCCAATAAATAAAATAATAAAGCTATAAACAATGCTTACCAATATTATAAATCCAAAAGGTTGTCTGTCTATCTGTTGCTCTTTCATGGCTAAACCGCTAAACCGATTTTAATGAAATTTGATATGCATATATAGCTAAAGATTTAAGCTCGTTTTTTTAAAAAAATCAATTCCAAAAGAAAGAACTATAACAGGAGAAGAAAATTTGTATGAAGATCGTAACTACTCGACGCTGGCGGAGTCGTGGGCAAACATCTAATAAGTAAGTGTTGTTAACGTCTAACAAGAGTTCATCATTGAGGAATATTTCAGTATTTATTGAGGCATGACAGACCTCAACATTAGTTTTCATTTTACATTTGACACATACAGCCCTTGGCAACTGGCTGCATTAAATTAGGAATAAAAAATAATTAATGACAATAAACAAAACGTTTATCATTTGCTACAATGTCCGAAGCAAGATTCTCAGCTGGTCTAAAGTGTTATGCTACTCTCAGAGAAAAATAAGTTATGGCGAGGCGAGTTATAAAACCGACTCTTAAAACAAATTATTGCTTAAAACTTACGAGTGATAACAGCAAAAAAAAATGTGTTAGTCTTGTCATATTTTTTATCTTAAAAGGTGTATTTAATCCAAAAAACAATTAATATTGAACTTGAATTTAAATTTTGGATTTTTCGCCTCTGTGGTCTAGCGGTCCGGGTGTTGGACTTGACTGCATGAGGTGCCGGGTTCGAATCCCGGGTCGGCCAACAAAAAGAAAATGGGATTTTTCCAATTTTCTAATAAAAAAAAAATATTGGTCGGGATTGGAAATGTGTTGGCGATAGGCTTGCCACCTATCACATTGTGGGACTTAGTGTCTTCGGCTAGTCGTGGGTGCCTTGGTTGTACCTCTGCCTACTTCTTCGGGGATATGGGCGTGAAGATACTTTACTTTGTATTTTTTTTTCTATCAAGTTAAATAATAACAATTGTCATATATAATGTATAGAAGGCGCATTACATTAAAAGAAATACGGACAAGATTCACCTTTTTTTTACTGCAATATCTCGTAAGCTAAAATTTGTTTTAAAAGAGCGTGTTTTAGGACTCACGCTGCCCTAATCATAGGTTGTCACTACTATAGCGACATCACTTAATGTTAAATGAACGAAAGAAAATCGCCTTAAGTCCTTACCTTTCAGAATTAAGTTGTTCTAATTGGCTTTCGTCAAAGTCAACCTTACAGCATGGCCACTTTTGTACTTTTTCTAAATACCGATTCAAGCATCTCGTATGAATTGCAGCCGCACATGCGTAACAATTATAGCCCTGAAAATGACAATCACAAAACATAAAATACCACATAACATAATCAGTTGATCGGCAAGCCCATAAATTTATCAATATACTAGCGGTCCGCCCTGGCTTTGCACGGGTATAAAATATTTATATAAACCTTCCTCTTCGATCACTGAATCTATTAAAAAAACCACATCAAAATCCGTTGCATAGTTTTAAAGATTTAAGCATACAAAGGGCATAGGGAGAGAGGAAGCGATACTATGTTTATATAAAACATATTTGACTATGAGTTTATCGCCTTGCGGTCTGGCGTTGGACTTAACTTTTTATGGCTTCAGGTCGGAAAACAAAAATGTGTGTGTCTTTCTAATTTTCTACTAAAAGCAATGTTGTCCAGGATTGGCTCCTGCATGTTCGTGACAGGCTTGCCACCTATCACATTGTGGGACTTAGTGTCTTTGTCAAGTTGTGGGTGCCCTTGTTGTACGTCTTCTGCCTACCTATTCCAGGATACGGGCGTGAAGCTATTTTTTTTAAAACAATGTCGAAGAAAGGTCTTTCAGTATTTTATATATACTTTTTGATGAGTGCAGCCATAAACTTCATAATCTGATTCCGCCAGCATCATTTCATCAAACTTAGTGAAATGACACATGCCACCTGTTCGGATATTATAAAATTACAATTCACACTAAACCTATAAACTTAGCACATTTTTGTCTAATTTTTTTAAGACATATTTTAAAATTTATAACCTAGTTTTTTTACAATTTTTTACTAAATTTGTGAACATTTAAACAGCTAGTTTGTGATTATTTTCATTAGGTTTTATCGTTTTGTAAGAAGATCCCTTCTTCAGGTTTAGCAATACCAATTTTTATAATGGGATAATACATAAAAAAGTAGCCGCTGATAAGCTATCAGATTTAAAAAAAATGGGATGATAGTTAAAACATATGAGGTTGTTACTTCATAATCAAAAGAAAAACAGCCTTTAGCAGTAAATAAGAAATCAGATACACTAAAACAAAGCCAAATTTGTATCTAGAATCTTAAAAACCATATATCTTTCAAAAGTAAACAGTATAGTAGCTGCACAGTACTCACAACATCTACAGTTTACTCAAACTTGTTAGTAAACAAACCCTTGTTAACAATTAAGTAAAGCGAGATAAACAAATTGTGTCAAAGGAAGCAGGGCTGCTAGGGTTCATACAGGCATAGCAGCAATATTTGAACCATAAAGGTACATATCACTAGCAGGTACACCACTTGTTGTGCCTCTACTGCACTTGAGATTTCAGAGTACAATAATATATTATGTTCCTCATGACCTTTCAATAGATGCAAATATTATTATATGATAGATTTAAATATATTATTAGAATTTTTTGTACTTCATATGTAAAAAAAAATCAAATAATTTAGATTTCACAGTGGACATCACATAAATACAAACATACATGTATACAAATAATGATAAAATTAGAACCTTTTTTTTGGCTTTGCTATTGATAGTCAGGGAAAGTCAAAAGCTTAAGTATTAAATGCAAACTACTACAGTATAAGCACCAGGTTCTGAGGCAACAGTATCAAAAAACTCAACACATTATACTAACCCTAAAAACAATTTGTTTACATAGGCAGCATTCTACAATTGTGTCTGGTAAGTTTTCTCTGAAGTATCCCTCAAATTCATGAATTGCTCTGACACCCAATGCGTAATTATGACCATCCTTATCTAAGTACCTCATTCTGCACCAGGTATCAAGTAGTTTCTAGAACATAATTAGAAAATTTCTTTAACTGTTTAATTTATTAACCATAATAGCAGGGCCTGGGACATAATTCATTTGGAAATCTTTTTATAATTTTAATTTTATAAAATAGAAAGTAGCCTAAGTTTTTCCATAATTGCTTCAGCTATCTGCCAGTAAAAGTCCAGTATACATTGGTCTGACAGTTTAAGACATTAGAGGGAACTAACAGACACATAAAAATGGTTTAAATGTTATTTTGGTATACAATCCCTATAAGCATTCAAATAAATGTAATATAATGTGGCCATTTTAATGTTACAGCATTTAAGTTTATTTATTTGTATAGATGAGAAAACTATAATTAAATAAATTAATTAAAGTCTATTTTTTAATCTCAAATAATGATGCCTGCCTTTTTCTTGTAGTGCTGATCCTATGATACTGATTTTTTAAATGTAAATTAATGTAAATTTTTGAAGTTTGAAATACCAAAATTTGTTAATACTGCAACTAAATTTATTTGCCATTAGTAACTGGCATCGCAAAAATAAGGAAAAGGTAATATGTTTGATTCTTACAAGCAGACAGGAAAGCACATGGTCTATTTCAGATAGCAGACCCAGACCAACGCAGAATACAAATTAAATATATACTTACTTGAGCATCACTCTTAGTAAATGAAGACTTCATATTACTAACAAGATTCAATGCATGTATACCAGTTATTTGTCGGCTATCTGTTGTCATCACTTTCTCTAACAGAATTCTAAAATATTCTAGCTCAGTTGCAAAAAATACATTTTGTGATTTGGTTGTTTCATCAAAACCAAGTGACAAGAAAACAAGCACTTCTTCAGCAGTAAGTTCATCATTAGTGACTTTTATTGTTTGCTTGAATGGTCCTATTTTAGTGTTTATATCTTTGACTAAATCTTTGATTAAAACATTTTCTTCTGTAAAATAAAACATTCGCAATTCAACCAAATTTTACAAAGATAAGTAACACAGTAAGATAATAAAATCATCTAAAAATTATTTGATAAACGTAAAGTCGGCTGTTAATGTGTGTAGCAAAACAACATAGTAAAGTGTATTTGAGACAAAATGTCTGGTAACTCATACAAGTATTTATAAAATTTCAGCTTCAACACAGAAGCTTTTATATTAAACTAGCTGTTTGCTAACAACTCAGTTAGGTATGTGAAAAAATAATATCATCCATTATTAAACTATTTTAAAAAATCTTCTGCAGTAAATTCATTGTTTGGAATTTTTACTTGGTTGAATGGTCTTCATCTTTTTTATCTCTGATTGAAACACTTTCTTCTGTAAAATAGAATATTCATTTCAATTCCAAACTTTTACAAAAATTAGTAACAAGTTAAAATAAAAAAAAAACACAAAAAAAATATTTGATAAACATAAAGTTCTTTATATTAATTATTATTGTGATAATGTGTGCAGTAGGCAGAACATGTAGTCAGAGCTAACTGAGACCTCATTGTCTCTTGTAGTTCATATACAGATTAATTAATTTGAAGTTTTATTAAAAATTAAGAAAAAAAGGAATTAAATTAAAGAAATTATCAAAACAAATAATTAAGTATGAATTTGGTTCACCCATTTAGTTTGTATGAGAAAAATTAAAATTATTTACCTAGTTTCCTCAAAGTCAAACGGGATACAAAGTACCCCATGTCTGTCTCTTGGTTCTAAGCCAGCTTATCATCAATTTTCAGCCTAATCAGTTCAACCATTCTTTAGTTTTAAATAGTGTAACTAACATGACTTTCTTTTATACATATATATGAATTATGGTAGCATAGTGAAGTTAATGGCAGTAAATTGTGGTTGCTGTGTACTTTAATGTTTTTGTAATGTAAGTATATGAATGATGGAATTGTATCAAATATCACAAAGCCTGCGTGATAAAGTGCTAGAAAAAGGTACAAAGATATCTTTGTATTAGATTAAATAACACAATATTTGATTCACTTCTAGGAAAATATTACAAGCTTACTTGTTTGCTCTATAGTTAATCATTATTATGTAGCAAAACCAATTGAAAAACTAAAAAAAACTATGGGTTGCAATCCGGGAGTGCCGGCAGAAGTGAAAACTTGAATATTAACCTTGATGTGCATTTTTAATATTTTGGAATGGTTAGGTAATAATTTTGCATGAATTGCTTTAATTATCAGTATGAAAGTACTTATATTTATGTGGTAGAATATAATATTCATTTATTGTGCGATCGTACACAAATATGACAACACAAACATTCACAAAAGAGCCCTGCGTCGTCTTACGTATTTTCAATCATGTCAAGTATCCAGACACGAGTTTAGAAGTTTTTACCCACTCAAAAAAAAGTGCGCAACTCCGCTATAGAAGTTTTCACTTCTAAAATCTAATGGAACTTGCATTCCATGCACCAAGTTTTGGATTATAGAGTTTGGGCAGTAAAAAAAAAAGTTTAAATCATTTTGACATTGCAAGGCATATTCCATTAAATAATTAAACACAAAGACTAAAGTAATTACAGGTTTAAGTTGACTATTATATAGACTGTAATATCAACCAAGAGTGTCGCCAGTCGATGACCTAGACGGGGGTAAGTTGATACGGAGATTGAGAAAAATATACATTGTAGGTTCAATTGAGAGCCTCGTGCTTCCGACTTTTTGACTTGCCTTGCGTTTCGCTCGAAATAATAGCAAACTAGTAGACAAAGTACTAGAATAATCGATCAAATCAAGTTAAAGACATAAAACTATTTGCTCTATCACTTTTTTTAGAATCTCTAGAGGGTGGGGTGGGGCCCCTTGCGCCCCCTTGGCGACGCCCTTGATATCAACCTAAGCTTTGTAGTATTTTAGTCTATATTTATTAATGGATGAAATATTATATTGGCTGAATAGTTATTGTGTGCTATATATACAAGAAACCGAAGAAAATTGCCGAGAAACTTCTCAGGTAATCCTAATAATTATTTGCACATTACCATCACAGCCCTTTAAGAATTTTATATCTTAAAGGTAGGGGGGACTTACTTTCATATTTTATATTAATTACTGTATTGCTACTAAGTTATTTATACTTTGTACACCAAAATTATACCATATCATCGCTCCATGCTAGAAGAAACAATCAATTATCAAACACACTTCTTAATGTTTAACATTAGAACAAACTCACCGGTAAATGAAGTCAAAACTTGCGAAGTTTCCTGTAACGACATTACTCCACGACTTGCAACTGATCTTAGAAGAAATCTATGTATTGGGCCGTACTCCATTTTTACTTTTTGTACTTAATTATCACCGTACTTTAATTTATTCTGAAACACAGCCAAATATCATTTTTATAAGCAAACAAGTCAAGTCAAGTTTTGATTGTAGTAAGCAGTAGTAGGTAAGACAAGTTGTTGTTGTTTTTTTTTAAGTTAATTTGCCCCTTTCTGGGGCCGACTAAGACCTTTAGGCCATGCTGCCACGTCTTCCGTAATAATAAATTCTTTTTCATATTAAAAATTTAAATTCATTTCTTCAGTTTCTTAACATATTGTCTTCCCCTTTTTAAAAGTCATTTCCTTCACTAAGACAAAGCTTATTTGAGTCCTTCAATACGTCTTTAGTTTTAATTTATTGAAGTTTACATATTATGTTTTTCCGTTAATTTTTTTTATAGTACGCCACATCCTTGAATTACGATTATTTTCACACAAATTATAAAATTAAATTCTGAACACTAAAATCATCTTCTTTCATGTTGGCGCCAAAACTTCTACGACAGTGCAAAAAGTATTTTTAATATTCTTTTTTTTACCTCTATATTTTATACTAGTCTTATATTATGTAACAAACCCATATCTTAATATTTCATGTCTTTTTCTAGTTTCTTCTTCAAATTTCTTTCTTGTTCAGGCCTCTGCCTTTTCTGTCGTGATAAAACTCTACAATAGTCTTTCACTAGTATAGTTTATTTACTAAATCACATTTACATACAACTAAGTAATATTTACACTTTAATTAATTTACAAATTATACATTTTTACATTATATTACACATTTTTAGCTTAAAGATTGGAGGGAACCCTCTAAAAGCGCGCCTTCCCCCTTCGACCGTTCCCGCCAACCTACTGTTGTTTTTTAATTTTATCCCAGTCGGGGAAAGGCAAAGGATCTGTGTCCATACAGCCACGTCATCCGTATTAATAAATCTTTTTCTTGTTATATATTTTCAACTTATGTCTTCCATATTAATTATTTATTTAAGTCATTAGTCACTATTTACATAGTCTTGTCTGGGTCTTGAGTAAAGCGGTGGTTTCGTTACACAAGCTCGTTTATGAGATTTGGCGGCAGCGAGGAAATTCACGATACACTAATCTCTTCATGATTATTTCATTAGTGCACTTTCACTGAACAAAATCAAACTAATTCCCACCTAAATTAACCAATTTTACTCATATTTTACACTAAATTCAATAATTGTGAAAAAATTACGACCATCTTCATTCACGATGGCGCCAAAACTCCCAGTAGTAGGTAAGATTTTGTTTTGATTTTTGAAATTAGAATTTTGTTTCTTCGTTTTTTAAATTTTTATTTCACTAAGTTAATTTGCCCATCTCTGGGGCCGGCTAAGACCTTCAGGCCATGCTGCCACATCTTCCGTATTAATTCATTATTTTTAAGATGAAGTCATTTCAAGTAATAAGTCAAAGTCATATCAGGGCCTTGAGTAAAGCGGTGGACTCGTTACTCAATCTCATCTAGTGAGATTTGGAGACAACGAGAAACTACACGATACTCTCATTTCTTCATAAATATTTGACTTGTGCACTTTAAAACAGCGGTCGGCAACCCGCGGCCCGCCGACGTCTTACTTGCGGCCCGAGAATGTCTTGAAACTAAGTTATAAATATGAAATAAATTCATGAACGTTCCGTGCTTAACCGTATAATACACAGCGTATAGTGTAGATTCAGCCTTAAGAACGCGCTTCTCTCCGCCTATTTTATTTTTTTCTATATGAAATGGCCAATTACACGTAGGTATATTTGGCTAGGGTAAATATTACAAGTGTGGCCCACCTTTAAATTATTTTGCCGCCTTGTGGCCCTAGCCTGCCAAAAGGTTGCCGACCACTGCTTTAAACGAACAAAATTGAACTAATTTCCACCTAAATTAACTGATTTCACTCATAATTTACACAAAGATTAATAATTACAAAAATACTACGACTATCTTCTTTCACGAAAGCGCTAAAAACTTTTATTATTTATTAAATAATATGTCCTCTTCTGGGACTGGCAAAGACCTTAGGCCATGATGCCAGGCCTTCCATATGAATAAATCCTTTTTCTTGTTATTTAATTTAATTTCACATGGTAAGTTTCATTTATTAAAGTCATTATAGATCATTAGGATTATAGAATGTCAAGTCAGGGTCTCAAGTAAAGCGGTGGTTTCCTTACTTAAGCTCATTTTGTGAGATTTGGCGGCAACGAGGAAATACATGACACACTATTTTCTGCGTAATTATTTCACATGTGCACTTTAACCAATAAAATTGAACTAATTGTCACCTATATTAACCAATTTTACTCATTACTAACACGAAGTTAATTAAATGAGTACGAAAAAAAAGTATGTGTGTGTCAGCTACGACGCACGATTGGAGTTTACTCCTTACGAATGATAATTATGATATATGTCGAATAGAAAAAAAGGGTAAATGAACGCATCTGCTAAAATGATAAGAGAAACAAACATATATTTGTAATTATTCAGATTATTTATATTACTTCAATAAAGCGTATTACATAAAGTATGTTACAAAATACTCGTAATATAGTTAACAAGTCAACGGCGTTTTAAATTATTCGACTAATGTCAATGTCATACGTAACTCGACTGTGGCGGAGCCGAATGACGACCCGCTTGGGGCGACTCGACTTTTGTTCGGGCGAGATCGTCAGTCCTGAAGGAGAAAAAAATACTGAAGGACTGAAGCGGTACGACTTACATAATATGTTTGTCTCTTTCTACGTAACGCCTCATCTTTTCGTGTTACAGTTGATTTTACTCCTCATAAAATTTCCGTACCGGGCCTTATAACTCAAATCGTTTCTTAAGGAGTAAACTCCAAAACTACGACAATCTTTTTCATGGTGGAGCTAAAACCCTTTTGTTTTAATTCATTCGTTCACAGGAGAGTGGCTAAGACCAAAGGTCATGCTACTTTTTCATTCGTCAGAATTTCCTCTATAAATAAATCACTGAGTAGGTATTAAACCAACTTAAATACTCAAAATTCAAATAAAGTTTGTCTTACATTTTTATTATCTTGTTTCCCCCTTTTTAATAGCCATTTTTAATTAAGTCCAGAGAGTTTATAACGTATCTTTTTAGTGATAATGACTAGGTAAAGTGTACATCAAGTGTCAAGTGTAGTTTGTAATTGCTGTCTGTATTGTATTTGTGTTGGTCACTGGAGATAGCAAATATAAAACACGTCATTTGACAGCTATTTGATGTACATTTTATCCAGTGATCATCTTTTAAAAGATACGCAATCAGAGCCCAGAGGTTATTTAAATATTGTTAGGGCAACTAACTACAAGGCGAAGTTTTAAGTCAGATTGTTCGTCTCGCTTTGCTTAGTTCGGTGCTTATTCCAACGTTACTTTATGAAAGCTAGAGTTACGTATGTAACAAAAAGCATGAAAGTAGGACAAATGCAGTCGACATGTGGATAAATGAGTGAGATCAGAGAAAGAGTGGGATTGAAAGTATTGATATAAAAATCAGAAAGTGTATGCTCCGTGGGTTCATCAGTCGGTTAATTGTGGTTTTATCGTTCGTGTTTATTTTTCGGAGATTGTACAATTGTGTTTAGGAAAAATCGATTTCTGTTAAAATACTAGATTCACAGTAGGATTTCAAATTTAAACTGTTTTTCTCACAAACAATACGTACACAGTATGAATCGATAATGTTAAAAAATATCGGTGTAATATTTATGGACAAACTTTTTAACTGGTGCATCTCTAGACAATGCAGTGTAAAAACAATGTTCAGGGCATTCAAGGCAAACAGCTGATACTTAAGGCTAGATTGCTTGTAAAAGTTCAGAATCTTCTAGATGCTTCTGTTTTACAGTTACAGACTCCGTTCTACCGGCATAGGATGTCGTACAGTTTCCTGAATTTGCTCCTCAGGCGGTTTTGGGGAACTTATGTTGCACGTTGTATACAGTCGCTACGTTTCAAGAGACGGGACATTACCTATTTTATAAAAACGATCAGTTTACATGACACTATATTACCAGCAATATGTCACCTAAACGTCAATGTTGACATAAGTACCAATCTCACAGATAAAATAGGTCTGTGAGCCATGTAAATATATAAATATAATAAAAATAAATATTTTTATCGATATCGATAAAATTTAGGGTTTTGGTGCTGGTGGTATATACAAATGATGCTCTTGTAAATTTATTTTATCCGCATCAGATCGGATCAGCTCTCAGATTTGAATCCAACTTATGCTGGATTGAACCAAGTTTACGTTTACGTTTGTTTGTTTACGTTTGTCCAACGTAATCAATATATTTACGAAGAATTAAAGTTTAAGTTTAAACGTTGACGAATAACTCAATTGATTAGAGACGAGACATTTGTAAAAGAATAGTAATTAAAATGCAATTTCTTTCTTATTTCAGTTTTTATTTTTTTGTTAAAAACCATTTTCATTTTTTTAAAATAGAAATTTGATAAAACGGGAATGAGCAGCCGGTGAGTTTAGGTAAGTATTGTATTGCGTTACCTAAGCCCTTGTCGTGACCGATCATGACGACTTATGTCTTAGTTCAAATATTTTAATTCCAATTTTGCGAAATCAGACATTGACTTGATGTAAAATATAAATGAAATTTAATAAAGTTGACTAATGGCAAATGCTTCTGCGAAAAACTAATAAAAATAAGTATGAATGCGTGAACGAATACACTTTATCATGCACCAAAATTTACAAAAATAGTCTGTCTTCAGTCTGTCTTTCTTTCTTATAATATTTAACTCAAAGGCGGTCTTATAGCTTCGGAGGGATCTCTGCCAGACAACCTTACGATAAAGAGACAGTATTTAAAAAAATAAGGTAGAAGCTTCATAGGTAATAATAAAAAAAAGTGTTACGAGCATTTCCTCGTTGCTGTCAAATCTCAAAAGATCACTAGATGAGCTTGAGTAATGACTAATGAAGCCACAGTTCTCTGACTTTACCTTAAGCTCTGACAACTTTCTATGACGACCTAAGACTAATTTTGAATAATATAAGTCCGATTTGATGGCTCTAATCCAATTTTCGATGAATCCTATTAAATGGATGGACTAATGGCAGATGCTTAAGCCCATACGTAAAACTAATAATATAAGCGCGGTAGTACTGCAAAAAAAACGATTTCGATTTCATTGCGTCATCTACCAACCTTTAAAAAAATAATTGTTTTCTTAGATTTGCTTTGGATTTCATCACCAGGTCCAGAGTTGGCGACGATGGGAGATGTATGACCCTCGGAAGTACGCTCTTTTAAATAAAAACAGAATTTTAAAATTGGTTCAGAAATTAAGAAGATAGGAGTCGAATATATTACCAGCAAGACAACTAGTGGTAGAGTTCCTGCTGCCATAACGACAGTTTCATGTTCATGTAGGGGTGCCGGTAGACTTACTCAATTGGCCTAACACCTTGACCACAAGGCAGCGAGGCAGCTATATGTATATCTATAATGTCTATAGGCCTCGGTTATGCGTAACCTTCAGGAGAGCCGTGTGCTTGTTTGCCATATGACATAAAAATAATAATCTTAAAATTAAATATTTAAATGAACCCCTGACAAAATCTGTATGTAATGAAACCAATAATTACCTAAACGTGATCAAATCATCGCATCGAAATCGTTAAATTCGTTCAAAAGTTATGATAACGCACGCACACGTATACGCACGCACACTAACAATAAAAAAAACACACACACACACACACACACACACACACACACACACACACACACACACACACACACACATACACACGCAGACACATCAAACTTATAACACCCTCATTTTCCAGCGGGGGTTTAATGAAACCCTTCATTTTGGACAGGCCTTTCTTATTTTCCTGTTTTCGGAATATAATGTAGTCAACCATTTTAATAATTTTCTTCTTACAATGCATTTACTTCAATCCATAAAAATTATTCCGTTTCATAAAAAAAAACAATAGATTCGTACTCAATATAATACAGATTTGAGTCAATTATAACGCAAATACAAAGGAAGTATCCGTAAAACATTAAACAAACATTTTGTACAAAGGGTTCAATCAACCTCGGAAGAAAAATAGGATCCCCACACAAAAGAAAAGTAGCTATCACAAACAGCAATGCAATTAAAGCGGCTCGTTTAATTGAGTGTCGCAGTCGATCGCAACTGACATTTGGAAAGATGTGGCGCTCTAACGGTTTTAAAGAAAATAAACTTAATTAAAAAGAAAACGAGGTTACCTTATAGATTGTTTGCTTCTTGAAGTATTTCTTAGCTTAAAACGCTATGTATTGGAGCTGGTTTTAGCTTCCATGTTTCGGTTGCGTTTAATCTAATAGGATAGATACTTTTGAGGTAATAAACTGAAGGCAGCTTGATATTTTTTTAACAGAAAGGTTAAATTTTTTGGGTGAATTTGGGTGCTTTAATTACCAAGTTATGTTAAAAATATCGTTACTATGAAAAATATTTTTGTTAAGTTTTCGACGTTTTAGATAAAATAGTAAGTTAATACTTCCCTTTCATTGGTGATCGAGAGCTGTGCAGCAATTTCCCGGATAGGTTTCCAGGCATTTGTGTGATAAATATTTAGATGTCTGCGTTTCCGGGTCTGGGTGTTTGTTTAATTTATTCTGGTATCTATTTAAGTATTTCTATGTATCAGTATCTTTGACTAACACCCATAACACAAACATAATATAATTTGCTTACTTTGGGGTTAGATTCAACTTGCGTGACTTGTCCAGGGATATTTATTATTTTTTATTACTTATTATTATATCACCTTACCCATTTCAGCAGTGATAATGACACTGTCATGTTTCGGTTTAAATGGTAGAGTAACTGGTAGACTTGCACAATAGGCCTTCTATCCCGGCCTCAGAATAGAAACGCACCTGTAACATGTACGGTGTCTATAGGCAACGGTTATCTCTTTCCATCAAGAGAGCTGTGTGCTGGTTCGCTGACCTGTCACAATAATTACAAATAATTAATATAAACTAGGAAAAATTATTATGCAAATTTAGTTGTAGGTACTTATTAATATTTTTATATATCTCCTCTGTGGTCTAGCGGTTCAGTTGTTGGACTTGACTGCATGAGGTCCCGGGTTAGAATCCCGGGTCGGGCAATAAAAAGAAAATTGGGTTTTTCCAATTTTGTAATAAAAAAAA
>NJDC01000224.1:806436-848033 GCA_002245475.1 Calephelis virginiensis | reverse complement strand
GCCTTCCTTGCCAGGCAGCTTGTAAAAGGCGAACATAGGCTTACCGTCACTAACACAGTGACATCTGATTAGGTGGTAGAGTTACGCAGCGACTCACCCGGATTGGTACCACCGCCTTACCTATTCCTGCCGCCATAACGTCATGACGTAGTCCGGTTTGGAGGGTAAGGTAGCTGGTAAACTTACTTTTGCTCGAGGCCTAACATCCCGGCCTCAGGTTGGCAACGCACCATTACCACCTTAGGTGTCTATAGGCGGCGTGAATGTCTCACCATCAGGAAATCCGTCTACTTGTTTACCTTCCAATATCATAAAATAAAATAAAATAGTATTTTCTATCTTATCTATATTATATATTTATTACAAGCCGACCTGGCGAACTTTGTATTTACATTAGGTAGGTGGGTACAAACAGTTCGTAGTTGAGAAAAATTAAGGTATTGGTTTTTTATCCCGGCATTTTCCCTGTTTTCTCTTCATAAGAACCTTCTTCTCAAAATAAGTGACACAATACAAATAATTGGGAAAATCGGTCGGGTGGACCAGGAGTGATGCGATGACCACGCCAGTTGAGGATTCATCTTGTATATAAAATTTCGTGTAACAATGTTAGTTAACGTACTCCTCCGAAACGGCTTGACCGATGCTCATGAAATTTTGTGAGCATATTGAGTAGGTCTGAGAATCGGCTAACATCTATTTTTTAAAAACCCTAAGTGATGAGGGTGAATCACAGGAAAAAAATCAATAGCAGAACAACGTCTGCCGGCTAAGCTAGTATAAAGTAAAAATTTGGTTACGGTCGATATTGCGGTAAAAGTAACGGAAAACTATTAGTAAATTATGTAATTATACTGACCCATTGAACAAAATTGATCATAATGAATCCGACATTTACAAAAAACCGTCTCACATATTACAGACCGTGCTCTCCACGTAAAGAGGCCACCGAAGTTTTTGTGGTACCTTCCTACAATCAGAAAGTTCCGGCTTCGATTCTCGGAACCGCCGGAGATAATCGAACAATTTCACTAACAAAAGATACAACAAACAATCCGTGATACACTTGTAATTACAAACACTGGCCTGGCAAGAGTCGGGTTTGTAGACGGAGGGTTCGTTATAAACAATATTAAATAAAAAAATGTGAAAATAGTTTCCGTTTATATTAGTTGCACAGAAATTACTTGTTCAATATTATCACTACGTATACTCTGTACAATACAGGTCTACAGTCTTTTTCTTTGTAGTAGTAGTAGTATGTTCACGCCCATATCCCCGAAGAGGTAGGCAGAGATACAACCAAGGCACCCACGACTAGCCGAAGACACTAAGTCCCACAATGTGATAGGTGGCAAGCCTATCGCCAACCGGGCACATTTCCGATCCCGATCAACATTTTTTTTTAAATTAGAAAATTGGAAAAATCCAATTTTCTTTATGTTGGCCGACCCGGGATTCGAACCCAGGACCTCATGCAGTCAAGTCCAACACCCGGACCGCTAGACCACAGAGGATTAATATACCTATATAAATAATATAATAATTCGTTTGACTAGCACGAAATATAATTAAAAAGTGTTTCAAATTCGAGAGCGCCTTTAAAAGAGAATTTGCTAGTATTAGAGATTAGGAAAATACATCGTGGTTAAAAGAAAATGATTGAATTGTGATAAGAAAGCGCATGTATTTGTTGGTTCAGTGGTATCGAAAGAATGGTAGGTCAGATTGACATAACAGATATATACAATGCAAATATGTAGGTATAGTTGAAGGTACCCAGGAAGACTCGGGTCAACATACCTCATCCAAATAGTTTAAGTATTATTTGAGGGTGATCTCGAAAATGTACGAAACCGGCTTGTTTGTGCGAAAAGAGTAATTTGAATGTGAAAGAAGTTGGGCAGGTCTGTAGCAATAACAATTGGCAAATTTTAAAAAAAAGTATCTTCACGCCCATATCCCCGAAGTAGTAGGCAGAGGCACAACCATGGCACCCACGACTAGCCGAAGACACTAGGTCCCACAATGAGATACGTGGCAAGACTATCGCCAACCGGGCACATATCCGATCCCGGGCAACATTTTTATTAGAAAATTGGAAATACCACATTTTCATTTTTGTTACCCGACCCGGGATTCGAACCCAGGAGCTCATGAAGTCAAGTCCAACACGTGGACCGCTAGACCACAGGGGAGATTTATTTTTGAGGTTTTGCCATTGACTAACATTGGCAGGATCTACGATTTTAACTCAAAAACTGGCAAATTGCATTGGCTACAGAGATGGGAATCATTGATTCATTTCAGGCGCGGAACCCTAATAAGTGTTTTTAATTATAATTACTAAAGACCTTTTAGAGTTTAAAGTCTTTTTGTGTCACATCACAATTTTAATTACTTACTAATAACAGTCAGAGGGTATTTTTTGTTAAAAGAGATATCACAAATTATCATGGAGTTTAAACAGTGAGTAAAATAATCTTGCTTTTTATAAACTCACACACAGAAAACAAGTGCAGGGATAGCTTTTTAAAGTATTTTTATGAAACTGGAAGACAAACAAACAAATATTTTATTAGTAAAATGGAAAAATAGTGGTAAAAATTTACGTCTAGACTTGCGATGATGCGTAACAAACATAAAAAAACGTACGTACCGCTATAAATTATGAGTACTTTTAGAGTAAGTTTGTCATAACTCATAGGGAAAACAAATTTTTGTAAAGTAATATCATCGCCTCTGTGGTCTAGCGGTCCGGGTGTTGGACTTGACTGCATGAGGTCCCGGGTTCGAATCCCGGGTCGGCCAACAAAAAGAAAATTGGATTTTTCCAATTTTCTAATAAAAAAATGTTGGTCGGGATTGGAAATGTACCCGGTTGGCGATAGGCTTGCCACCTATCACATTGTGCGACTTAGTGTCTTCGGCTTCTTAGTGTCTTAGGGTCTTCGGCTAGTCGTGGGTGCCTTGATTACACATCTGCCTACCTCTTCGGGGATATGGGCGTGAAGATACTTTAATATCGACTTTGTGATCTAGCAGTCTGGCGTAGAACTTGACTTCTTGAGGTGCCGCGTTCGTTCGGCAACAAAAAAAATTCGAAAATGTATATTTTCAATTTTCTGATAAAATTAACGTTGCCCGGGATTGGATACGTGCCCGGTTGGCAATAGGCTTGCCATCTATCACATTGTGGGACCTAGTGTCTTCGGCTAGTCGTGGGTGCCCTGGATATATATGGTGCAAATTGTTATTGCTACAGGCCTGCCCAACTTCTTCCACATTCAAATTACTTTTTTCGCACAAACAAGCCGGTTTCGGACATTTTTGAGACCACCCTCAAATAATACTAAATATATGCTAAGATGTTTTAAAAATTATGTCATAGAATATATGTAATGATATAGTACTGACGCCTTTTATCTTTGGTCGAATGGAGAAAACCTCTAGGTTAAAAACTCACCTTTAGTGTAACCTGTAATGTCAATATGCTGTACAAATACATTTAAATAAACAAAATAGGTTTTGCCACTGTGGTCTAGTGGGTCGGTGTAGGCATTGAATATATGAGGTCTCGGTATCTATTTTCGAGTGGTGCAACACATTTTTTTTATTTTCTTGTAACAACAACTTTGCCCAGGATTGGATAAGTGTCCGGTTGGCGATAAATTTGCCACCTATCACATTGTGAGCATAAGTAGTATCTTCGACTTATTGTTGGTGCCATGGCTGTAGCTCTACCTATCTCACTTTGGGAATCCGGGCGTGAAGATATTCACTTTTATAAGGTACCATTTTCCAACCTCAGGTCGACGACGCAATTATAACATCCTTCGACGTGTATCTCTTACCAACAACAATCCGGTTTCTATTCTTTTAAAATTGAATTATTCCTCCAACGAGCACGTTAAAAATTCTATTTTTCTGAAAGTTTGCGATTTTTTTTCTATCAAGCGAACTTTCTTCAATCGTGTATCGGTTAAACACAACCCCTAAGAAATTTTATGAACTTTCAAATGATATAAAATAATGTAGTAATCTAAGAAGTTTTAAAATAGTAATATTGATTTAAACAAACGTCGTTTTGTTTAATTTGGGACTAATTTCGCTTTAATATGTTAGTACTCGTAACTATTTGGAAAGGTCATTCACATGCGGTATACGGGCCGTAATAGAACCCGCACCCCTGGCTGTGTTTAATCTTTAGGTCAACGAATTCTCATATCCATGTAACAGTCCCACATTTAGTACTCAGAAAGGTCATTCACATTTCTATTTTCAGCCTTAGAACAGTTTTACTATACCTCCAAGTCATACAAATATCATTAATATTAGCAAAAACATTATAAGCCTTGTCTCATGTTGGTAGGGTGTATATTTCCATGGAATTATTTGATGGTTTATGACCTAGGAAGTGCAAGTCGGATATTACAGAAATAGCTGGAGTGAGGGTTTCCTGCTTCATGTTCATGGTAATGTGGTTATTGTTTATTTTGAAAGGTGCCAGAATGGCAGGTCAAATTACCGTATTTTAAGCTGGTGATAGAGAAACACCTTCCTATAATGATGTTCTAAATTCTAATGTCTAATGGTCCAGTGTTGGTGTTGACTGCTTGAAGCAAAGGGTTTGATTCCCGAGTCGGGCATGGGTTCAATATATATATTATATAAAAATGAATCCCTGTTTCCCTAGGTCACCGCATCACGCGTAATCGGATGGAACAATATTGTTAATTATTTTTTGGCAGGAGACGGTTTATATAGAAAATAATCTTAGTTAGGACATGACAACGTCTGACAGAGCTCAGCTATATTTCTACTAAAAATAACTTTAATGGGGTAAGTCCCGGTTTGCGATGGTTTGGAACCTATCACAATATAGGTCCAAGTAGGTACCTTCGGCGCAACATAGGTGATCTGGTTGTAACTCTGCCGTTTCGTTCGGGAATACGAGCTTGAAGATACTTAATTACATTTAAAATTTCTAGAGAAGCCATTATCATATCAATTTCATTTAATTGTAAACATCTATACAAGTGTACTATTTAGTTTTAATTTTCATGGTTGTACCAAAATAAATACAAGGCTAAGCGGTCACAAAACCTAGTCTTTACGATGGTTATAATAATGGCACATCTATTATGATCAATGAAAGTAATTTTAATTATTTAGACATTATCTCCTCTATGCTAAAATTAACAACCAAATAATAAATCTAATCGATCTGTTGTTATTTTTCAGTCGACCAAAAACGGACGAGGTTTTAAAATAAACATATTACGAGTACTAAGACATACATGAGATTAGTTTAAGAACTTAGTTATTAAATTTATAAACAGGTTGTTTTTTCATGTCATTGTTTTTCAGTTTTCAAGTCAGGTCTTTTTGATAAAAAGTTTTTATTGATACTTCAGTACATAGTATAAAACAAAGTCGCATCCTCTGTCCCTTTGTATGCTTAAATCTTTAAAACTACGCAACGGATTTTAATGCGGTTTGTTTAATAGATAAAGCGATTGAAGAAGAAGTTTTATACGTATGTTTCATAATCGTGCAAAGCCGGGGCACGCCGCTAGTCGTAAATAAAGTTATAATTTTCGAATTTCGAACTTTCGAATATTAGCTTGGACGTCAGTTTTTCAAGCTACAAAAGCATTAGGAGTTCTTCATTGGCCAATATTTTTGAAGATACGCGCTAACAATGTCAACGCATCAGGCTAACGTTCGATTCGCGTTAGGTAGTTCTAACTGCGAAATCCCACATATCAAGTTCAAAAGTGAAATAAAACCAATACATAGTGAGTCAAATATCAATTTCGATGCATACAAATGAGCTGATGACCTTGAACACCCCAACTTTCAAATACATAAACAGTATCAAAATCCGTCCATCCGTTGCTATGATGCCACACACGCATATACATACACACTAAACTTATAACACCCCTCGTTTTGCAACGGGGTTAAAAATATATATATCTGACACCACCACGTAATATTATTCACGCTCAGTGTAATTTGAGGAAGCATTGCTACACATCTTTTTTCCCCATACAAGCTGAACTGGTGGTACGAAGTTCGCCGGGGCAGCTAGTATATCATATAAGTTGAATCTTACAGAAACAATCGACCTAGCCAGTTTCATATTATTCATATCTTGATATACCTTCGAGACTTGAGTTCGCCTGTTCTGATAATTAACAAGTAAACGATAAATCTAGCTAAGCTATTGTTTGCGAATATTAACGTAGATCATTGGATGACATCAGTCGAGAATGGAACCTACGTACATATTCGGTAATGGCCCTGTCGCCTCCGCTGCGCCTACGCGGAATACATTAAGGGCGTGAAGGAAACCTCCTTAAATATGACGCAACTCTACTTTTACATAGAGGTGTTTAAAAAATCCATTAATAAGAATGGAATGCAAACAAGCAGACGGATTTTCTGAAGGTAATAAACAAATTTAACCTATAGACACTAAGGTTGGTAATTGTGTTTTACCAACCTTAAGCTTTCGGTAATAATACGGTACACATAAGTTCACCGATTCTTCCACTCTTCGACCGGAACAGACAATGGCGAGAACTAACATTATGGAGACAGAAATAAGTAAGAAGACAGTTTCAATCAGGCAAGTGACCGTAAAACTCTATCACATGTTATTTCACTTAAGCGAAATAGTGCTAGTGTATTCATATATAAAATAATACATCATGGAGTTTTACCATGTGCCAAGAATGGAAACAATTCAATATACTAGTGGTAGCCCATTGGTCGAAATTCGACCAATGGGCTACCACTATGGGCAAGGGGATCGGAATTTTAACATCCAAATTTTAACATATTGTTGATAAGAACGCCATCTTCATTTCTTAAGACCGACTACTTTGTTTCCTAAATAGTTAGTGAGCCATCTGTAACCTTTAATCGTCAACATCAATATATTTGTTTGTGTGTGTCAAATGCATGGTAGTGTGGGTAATGTTTTATTTATTGATTTAATGTACTTTATATAAGCATTATTATTGAAAAATATTAGCGTTCTGCACTTCTCCTACACATAAACTACAAGTGTGCCAAATTTTATGCTTCTGCGTCCGCGCAATTTTCATAAAGAGGGGTCCAAAGTTTTGGCATTACGTATTATTATATATAACTAGCTGACCCCGCAGACGTTGTTCTGCTATATTTTTAATGTGATTTATTTAAAAAAATTGGGGTGAGTCACCCTTATCACTTAGGGGTATGAAAAATAGATGTTAGCCGATTCTCAGACCTACCCAATATGCTTACCAAATTTCAGAGGAATCGGTCAAGCCGTTTCGGAGGAGTATGCAGACTAACATTGTGACACGAGAATTTTATATATAAAATAAATCTATCACCTAGTTGTAGCGTGACTACGACTATAATAGGTAGATATGGTGATGATCCTTTTTCCATGAATTTCTTTTGGCTTAACTAATAAGGTAACAAGGGCAGTATTGAAGCTGTTCGTAGATTTCTCCAAATATTTCCCCGTGTTGGTCCGCGCTCCTTTGCAGAATAGACCATCTGCCTTCCTGTGCCAGGCAGCTAAAAAAGGCGAGCATAGGCTTACTGTCACTGTGACATCTGACTAGGTGGTAGAGTTTCGCAGCGACTCACCCGGATTATCACCGCCTGTTATACGACTCGCCTTACCTATTACTGCCGCCATAATTGTCATGACGTGTTCCGGTTTGGAGGGTAAGGTAGTAGTTAAACTTACTTTTGCTCGAGGCTTAACATCCCGGCCTCAGGTTGGCAACGCACCATTACCACCTATTTTGTCTCTAGGCGGCGTGAATTTCTTACCATCAGGAAATCCGTCTGCTAGTTTGCCTTCCAATATCATAAAAAAAAACATTAAAGAAAGAAAAAAAATTGCCTCAGACAGTATGTGAACCTGTACCCTTTCGTCTCAAGCCGACGAATGCTGTAACCATTTAAGCTACTGAGGGTTCAAGTCCTATGGCGAAATTTTATCCTCTCTTTACCGTTAACGCGGGCACTTAAACCTTTTTTTTTTAAATTTGGAGACATTTAATACAAGCACAGAACAAGTGCTGTCAGGTAATAAAATACCTGTTTGTAAATGGCGGTGAACAAAATTACAAACACATTCTCCTATAGAATAAAAAAAATGGTTTTAAGTAACAAATCATCATTCCAAACGTTTCTTATGAAATAGCTTTAATGTAAATTTCTATGCGATAATAGGAGTTTAAATATGTTGCTAGGGCCAAAAAACATAAATTAGGACGAATATATATGAATAAGGTATGTTTTCGATAAGCACCATTAAGAAATCGTTGATTCTGGTGTATTAGATCATTGCATTCGCCTACGATCAAGCCCACGCGGTCGCGCTATATCGCTGACAACATTCTTAAGGTGATATTGATACGTATTGTTAAAGGTATCACAGGATATCCTTACTGCTTATTGGTCAGTATTAATACTTGTTGAAAATCCGTCTTTGTTTGAATAATTTTTGCCTGCAATAAAAAAGCTAGTTATAAATCGCCATTTGATGTAGTTTATGTATTCCAAAAGCTTCAAAGGTGATATTTTAAATAAAAAATGAGTCGTTTTTACGAATTCAAAAATACATCATATTTCCTAAGTTATCAAAGAAAATAATGATTGCTGATTGATCAATATTTATAGCTTGCAAAATCCTTACTAGAGTAATTTAGGTTGAATATGTCACGGTAGAGATCGGTGAAGTTATAAAAACTGCGAGGCTAAAAGCACATTATACACTCAAAAACAAAAAAAAACTTATACCTATGTCATTTTGGTAAAGTGGTCTTATCGTCAAACAAAGGTAGGTAGTTCGCTTTACGATTCGTAACCATTAATGTCTAAATACTCGTATATCGCACACCTAAACAACAGTAGGACAATTCGAAATTAACCTTTTTTTATTTATTTACTTTTGCTTTAAAACTACTAGTTGATACTACTATTTGATAGGAAATCAGTATTCGAACAAATATATTACATAAATTATATGCCCGACCATAACTGTTATAACGTTTTCAAAACATGAAATGGAAATAGAATAGTTTTTTTTACATTTTCCAACAATCAAACTCCACTTCTACTAAACTGATTTTGATAGCTATTGTTTGGAGAAATCCCCGTTCCCCGAAATAGCAGAACTGAGCTTAACGGTGTGACGGTCATTGATCAAAAATGTCTAAAACAGTAAAGATTTAGCTAACTGTATCTCAAATGTTTTAATTATATGATTACTCTGATAAATTACATCGAAATCGCAATTAAAAGTGTGTACTGAACGATTTATGTACACAGTACACTCACATATACACATATCTTTTTATTAGTACCTTTTGGGCACGGGTGAGTATAACGTATTGGAAACCAGGAGATATCTTGCGCTTGCATGCTATGTGTTTATGTTTTCAGGGGGATATCCATCGAACCTAGGCATTTTACAACTAACTGTGCTTGAGTGTACCAGAAGGATGTTGATGTCGGGGGCGACGGCAAAGGCTAGTTTGCATAGTAGCTAAAGCTAGAGCTCACTTACTGGCTAAGGCTCCTTTAAAGAGAACTTTGTGCACGCTAAATTCAGGTGCTAAAACTATCGACTTAGAAAGAGATTTTATAAGAAAGGCTTATATGGTATGTGAATTCTATATAATATTTGCACTTCGCTAGTTTCGGAATTTGTTAAAAAAGACATCGTGACATTTTTTTTATTATATTATAAGGTTTTAATCAGATAAATCATAGTTAGTGCACTATTAAATTAAGTATGTCCTGTAATAAATAAATAAATATCCCTGGACAAGTAACACAAATTGATTCTAACCCCAATGTAAGCAAATTGTATGCTTGTGTTATCGGTGTTAGTTAACGGTACTTATACATAGATTTACTTAAATAGATACCAGAATACATTTAATAAACACCCAGACCCGGATGTATTCAATAAAAGTGTATTGTTTAAAATAAATCAAATGAAAATCTTGACGCCATGTCTATTCTCTGAAATTGTATTGTATTAATTACTTCATTTTATTGCAAAAATAATACAATGACTAAATAAAACCTTTACCAATCATAACTGAAAGTGCTTTTTTTGTACACTACATGTACAAAAAAAGCACTTATACTTACACATCTTCATAAAACGATAATCTAGAGTAGCAGTATTAAAATATCTGAGTGTATTGTATTAATAAACAGGGGTTCAAATGAGATTCCAAGAAAGTTTCTCATAATTCGTAACTCGAACAGTTCTTAGATAGACCTCACACAATTAGTGTTGCCATGGTTCACTTCAAAAACTCCCGAGATTATAGTTTAAATTAAAATACTTGTTGGTAATTGCTACCTACACCTGCCTTAAAATCAAATACTTACTAACGAAAACTATTACTGTTTTCCAAGGGACACCTGAGCAATTAACCTATGAAAGATTAATCCCAAAAAATAACACAATACATTTTAAAAATTTAATAAGTATTGTATAGTTGGCTTTTATATCATATGTAAAATAGAACAGATTAAGTTTTTATTCAAATAAGTAAACAGTATAACTAGATATTTTTTCGAATGTCGGACATTATAAACAATTTAAATTTCCAAAGCAATAAAATAAACTTTGTTTAACAATTTAGACGATTGTCAAAAATAAACTTATCAAGACATGTTAAATTAAAGTCAGTATATTTTTGTTAACAAAATCTAAAAAATGACAGATGCTGCATACATAAAAATAAATTTACCTCATCTTTACTACGCCGTCACCAATTTAATACGGCCTATAGTATTACAACGGATCATCACACCGTCTGAGAAAAATTTGATCCAACGTGTTGTCATCAAAACTTTCGCCAGATTTGGCGGAATTAACGCTATTGTGCAAACACCGCAACCAATTGTAACCGCACCAACCGGAGCAGCAAAAGCATCTCATTCGTATGCAGCGGTCATTTCACTTCATTAACGGGCCTTGACCGCACTTGAACCGTAGATTAACCTATGATTGAGTTACATTTGCATCTCGGGAAGATATTGCTCTTTTTTCTGCTTTCTTGTCTCTGTGGTGGTGGAACCTAGTGGCCAACACCAAGCTACTAACCCTAGCCCTAGTCTAATGTAGGGTTGGATTCGCTGGTTCGGCAACACAAAATGTGTTTTTTTTTGAATTTTTTAATAAAAATAACATTTCCCGAAATTTGATAAATGTCGGGTTGGCGATAGGTCTGTTGAAAACTCTTGACACAACTCTCAGATAACACCCAAACTTTTTGGTCTTGGAATGTCAACCTATTTACTAGAATAGTAACTTAGTAGAAAAAGTAAAGTCTTTACGCCCATATCCCTGAAGAAATTGGTAGAGTTAATCGCAAAATTTCATGAAAATAAGCGATTTAGTTGTTTAAGAGAGTTCTGTGACATACACACAAGAAATATACATAAAGAAGATAGGGTCGACAATCTGAAACATCATGACACATATAGTATTATTATTTGGGTGTCTTAGTAGCACAACTACAATAGTAAAATTATTTTTTTTAACTTATTATTTTTAAACAATGTTTTTATATTTGCGATCTATCGAATTGAAAAAGTATTAAAGTGAAAGTAATTAAACTGAAAGTATTTTTTTGCTAATCTTGAGTGTGCTTGTTGCACTTAATTTTGAAATGTTTTAATAAAATCAATGTTACCTGGGATTGCACCAGCGCCGGGTTGAATATAGAGTCGGCTAATTGTGGGTGGCCTGGTTGTACCACTGCCTATCTATTTGGAGATATGAGTATGAAGATCCTTTTTTTAATGCATTTACGTGTGGTGGTCAGCCCATGCTTAAAACGGTTGCTAAAGGACAGAAAAGCTCAAAATACGGAGACTATTTGATCAAACCTATATCCAGCTGTGGGCATTAAAAAAGAGGTGAAACATAGACAAGTACGTGCTCACAAACACTAATTAATAAGGATCGTGTCAATGACCCTCGGCATTCCGATTTAGGTGGAATGGTATTCAGTCCCGTCTCGGCCTAAATTGGTATCTTGATTAACGATATTACTTCGCGTCAGATCTCCATGCAGAATCGATATACAACCCAGAATATGGCTGCTTAATGTGAAATGACCAAAATCTACACCCAGAGCTAACACCCAGTTTTATTAGAATTTATTTTGTTAATACGAAAAGAATACCTACCACCACGAGTACGTATTCTTTATTTAGACAATTTAAATAAATTCGTAAGCTTAATGAGATTTAGGTGGTAATTTTGTTGCGCATTCACTAAACTAATTTTAAGTTATCGCTATCTTCTTTCCATGAGAGCAATCGAAAGAGACAAAACAATTTTAGAGCTGTCAAATTAGCCCGTAAACGTCATTTCTACAGACGTTTAATCTATCACTCGGAAAAAGTTGATTAAAACATCACGATTTGACATGTTCGGACTAATCTGACATGTCTAAAGTGTTCCATCTCGTTTGTTTGCCCTTCATTTGAAAAAGACAGCAAGCATCTAAAATAAGTTTAGTTTGTGAACAGCAGAATCACCATATTAGTCCGTATTTGCATGAAATAATTTGAGTTTAACAGTGTTTATCGTTCGTAGTTCCTCATGTCATGTAAACCTTTTTTATATTTGAAAAATAAGTTTTTTTCAGAGACTTTTTAAGTGTAAAATAGCTACGATTTTCATCCAAACTTTCACTCTCTGTCATAGGACTATGATTAATAAGAGGTTGAATTTTATTTTAAAAATTGCCTATGTTGAACACCTATCTTTACCGGATGCATGTCCAAATTTAATCCCAATTTGTTTAGCAGTTTAACTGTAAAAAAGCAATACACGGACTTTCGCATTTATAATATTAGTATGGATATTATGGATGAATCACTGCTTCCCTTGGTCGCCGCATCAGGCGTGAATGGATGGACCGATTTTAGTTATTCATTTTTGGATAATCATTGCAAGGAAAACCTTGAAGTTCATATGAAAAGTAATTCAATATTCATAGTAACTACAAAACAACGTTTGTCAACTCAGCTAAAACTATGCATAAATCATATTCTTTACTTTATTCGCTTTGAAGTCAATAGTACCTTAGTTGGTCATCCACATAATTGAAAAATTGTGTAGTCCTATAAACTTCATAACATATTATATTGAACAGTCGGTTTGCGCGATCCAGAGATTCGACCGGCGATACAAAAAGTTTAGTCAACATTTTAAAAAGTGTATTGTATTTTAACATCATATAAATAATAATAATAGCTCGTGAAACCGCAATTGATTTGAAATCACAGAGACTTGAATTTTATTTAGGCAACATTTAAAGAAATGTTTTAAGGTTTCAAAAATGGTACTAGTATGATCCGTCTACCACAACCAATTACTAGTTAAAACCAATTAGTAGCAGCAAAATGCTTTCGAAGATGCTCAAATTGGAAAAAAAGTAAAGGATCTTGACGCCCACATCCCCGAAGGGGACAACCAGGCACCAACGATTAACCGAAGACACACTAAGGTCCCACAATGTGACAGGTGGCAAGCCTATTGCCAATATGGCACATGTCCAATCCAGGGCAGCATTATTTTTATCAGAAAATTGAAAATATATATTTTCTAATTTTTTTTGTTCCCAAGAAGTCATGTCCAACGCCAAAGAATGAAGTGCCTTATTAGTATTCCATGTACAATCGTGAACAAAAATCTTTAAGTTTTTTTTAAAAACACTTTTTTTTTAGTGGCTAGATGCAGGTAGTCATGATTGCACAACACGATGAGTTGACCCTTAAATGCTCTATATACAAGCGTAATACGTTTGTATGTTTGTAGTTGTAGTTTTTTTCTTAAAAGTAATGCCAAACACTTTTTTATTTGTCTGTATAAAACATAAATTGTATCAATGGGATCAGTTGACTAATTCAAAACATTCATTAGGTCAACTGATCCCGCGGGATGAATTCGAGCGGCCTCAGTTGACTAAAGACTCTACTTTGTTTCCAAACTTTTTATTGCGCCATCTGTAATCTTTTATCGTTATCATCAACGCATTTTTTTGTGTGTCAAATGCTTGGTGGTGTGGGTAATGTTTTATTTATTGATTTAATGTACCTTATAAGCATTAATATTGAAAAATATTAGTATTCTGCACTTCTCCCACACATAAACTATAAGTGTGCCAAATTTTATGGTCCTGCGTCCGCTCAATTTTTGTAAAAAGGGGTCTAAAGTTTCGTCACGTATTAATATATAGATTTTCCGCTGTAATGTTTGTAGTGAATGCGTATGTTAATAAATGTTTTTATTTTCTTTTTTTTTCTTTATATAAATCAAATAGATCAAAACCACTGACGATAGAGTGCTATGCAGCATTTTTACCGAATAAGGATCCACCATGTCATATTTCTGCGATCTTAAATACTGTAGGTGTTTCATTTCGGAGTGTATGCCGCCGATAGACTTGATCATTAGGCTTAATATCCTAGCGATAGGATCTTAAACATCACTGGTACCTATACGCCACGATTCTCTTTGTTGGAAAGCCGTGTGCACTGTCTTATGAAAAACAATAAAAAAAACGGGGGCAGGCATTTGTGTGATGAACATTTTGATGTCTGCATTTCCGGGTCTGGGTGTTTATTAAATTAATTCTTGTATCTATTTCAGTATTTATATGAATTAGTATCGTTGACTAACACCCATAACACAATCATATAAAATGCTTACTTTGGGGTTAGATTTAATCTGTGTAAATTGTCCAGGGATATTATCATTTATTATGTTTATGTTTTCAAAAGTCAATATAGAAAATCGATTTCTAATCGAGATTACAAAATGTGGGTCGAACAAATCTTTTATCGCCCTTGTGATCTATTAGGTTTAAGCCATAGTAAATAACAAAATGTCATCGTTCGTCGACAGTCTTCTGACTCTATTTCTAACAAGTAACTATATTTCATACAATCGAGACTTCAAGACATTGAGTGCGAAACGTGTCAAAATTTTGAACACCTATATAGTTTACTACAAATAAATTATAGTATTAATGTTTTTAAATATGTTTTCAGCAATTGACAGTAGCGAGCTCTTGTTCTATTTTCTGTCAACATGCTCAATCAACAAATTGACAGTTTCGAAATGACATATTATTTGACATGTTCGACATTTAAGATAACAATAATACCTGCAAAAATGAGACTGAAATTTCACTATCACATCGTGGAGCTTCACAAAAAATTATACAATAAAACTCAAAAACATCTGGTCTGATCATAATAAAATTTATTTAGGACAATCTCAATAAAAAAGAACTATAAAAATGCATTCGTTATTGGCAAAATATGAAATCAAATTACACAAATTTATTTAAACCCAAAGTCTGACACATATAACACTATCAAATTATTGATAGTGTTATATGTGTCAGTCAATTACACTAATACATAGAAATACTTTAATAGATACCAGTACAAATTTAATAAGCATACAGACCTGGCAACACATCTATATTCATCACGTAAATTCCTGGCGCCCATATATACCATTCGATGAGCCTATTAAAATACCACACTAAATAGACACAAATTCTTTTAATTAATGATTGGGAAAATGACAATGGTGGTGATTCTGCTGTTCACAAACTAAACTTATTTTAAATACGTGCTTTCTTTTTCAAATTAAACAAAACCAAAAGATATGGAACATTTTAGACATTTAAGATTTGTCCGGATATGTTTTAATCAACGTATTACAAGTCTGTAGAACGTCTGTAGAAACGACGTGTACGGACTAATTTGACATCACTAAAAGTGTTTTGTCTCTTTTTATTACTTTCGTTGAAAGAATATAGACTTAAAATTAGTTTAATGGATGCGCAACAAAATTACCACCATTATCTCAATTCCCGCGGTAAAATTAAATAACATCCATTAACAAGCCAATCCACAGGAAAGTTTCGAAAACTTTCCGTGAAGCAGCTTACCTCAGGAAACAGCTAGTAGCAAATTTACAAAACACACCAATTTTTGAAAACGGACCAATAACAAACAAAAGTATGCGCTTACAAAATAGCTCCCGTTTAACATTTTTTGTTGAAAAATTCATACTTGTAACAATCCTGCATTTTTACATGAGATAAAAAATATAATAAACTAGGTTTTTTTAAACGTTGCTCGGGATTGGATGTGTGCCCGGTTTGGCAATAAGCTTGCCACCTATCCCACTGTGGGACTTATGGGCGTGAAGATACTTACTTTTTTAGATTTTTTTTTCATGAAGTTAGGAGATTGGATAAAGTATCTCACGCATAATTTGTGACCAATTAAAGTATGTAAAAAGTTCATATTCTTATATTTAATTATTCTTTATTTATATTCTTATATTCTATTCCTAAAAATGTTATGGTCTGAGATCCGAAACTAAGTCTATTGATTATTAATGTAGTAAAAATATAACTATTAATGTTGACTACATTAACTGAACACATTTTATAATGAGCTAGCTGTTACGGTGAACTTTGTTCTACGCGTTCAGTTTGTATGGGAAAACATTAAATGTCGTTTTTCCTAGTTTTTTTTCGGTCGAACGGGATAATAAGTATCCTATGTCCTTTTCTTGGTTCAAAGCTACCTCCCTACTAGATATTAACCAAATCGGTTCAGCCGTTCTTGAGTTTCGAATAGTGTAACTAACACGGTTTTCTTTTATATATATAGATTTAGTATGTTAGAAAATATATTAAACATGGCTTGCCTAAGAAAATTCTGGACACAATGTTTTTATTAAAAAAATCATCCAACTAAGATAATAAGAAAAAAAAAATCTTGACTTAAAGTATAAAATGTGCAGCAGTTGGGTTGCCTTGTATTTACCTGGGTTGCCAGGTATAAACAAGTATGTCGACGCCAGTTACTTCAACTTGATTGGATGATAGGAAAAAAAATAATCAACATAAGAGCTATTTTATTGCGAACACCTAAAAACATTTGATACAAGTCTGAAATGAAAAAACATTTTTGAATAAATATTTAAAAATATACTATACAGGATTTTTAAGGCAATTTTATAAACAAAAAATAATCTATTTCCTGTAGTAAAATATATAATTGCAATTTATTGTAGACAACCTGTAGGGCGAAGCCGAGGGCAACTTGGCCCGTGTTTTAGTAATATTTATTTCAGCCGCAGGAGGTACAAACATATTTAAATATCTGGATAAAAAGTAGCCTACTGGGTTTTGTAAAATCTAATCTATTTCTAAGTAATTCATTAAAATTAGCTCAGTAGTTTTGACGCTAAAACGGAACAAACATAAGCACCTACGCTTTTTAACATTAAAAGAGATTAATAGGTATAAACATATCAATAGTGATAAAATTGTCACGCTCACCTTTCGATCGCAGTCCGCGCGTGACATCATACAGCGATGTTTTCGTACAGGTACACTCCATACGTGTTATGTTAACATTAAATAAGCGCTATTTTTAGCATGCGTTTATAGAAATAAACCTTTTATGGTTATTAAAAAGGTATGCACATACAATGGCTTTTCACCAGGTGCCAGCAATGAAGAGTGTAAATACTTTATACATATTATTATGTTTAACTGTTTTCATTTTTACTTCAATCTACTGAGGTCTTGTCGTTGAATTCGAACTCTTAAATTAAAAAGCTAGATAATCGTAGAGCCTAGAGACATTAACAGGAGGTACTTACTTAAGTGACATTCAAAAAGAAAGCTTCGATATGAAGGATGAATTCCTACACATCCTTAAAAGGTAATAACTGGAATACCAGCCCCAAAACTAACAGCACAAGGTGAGGCATCATGATGTCATAGTTCCTCGGCGCCACCGGATATGTTAACACTTATCTCAATATATTCATAAGAAATAACTTAAACACTTGAAATGATGCGCTACAAGTCACGCGTTTGGCAGTGTCGGGCTGTGAAGACCCCATCGTATTCCGCTGGTAAACAAATAAGGTTGATTAGTCAAACACTGCAGTAGTGTCATACCTAGATAGTAGAGTTCTATACAGCAGTTCCCACTCGGATTCGGAGTACGGGATTAGTTTAACAACCTCACCGCTTTCTGGAACCATAGCCTCAGTGCTCGAAATTATCGCGATCCATTTCGGTAATAATAGAATAAGATCCATGGGCGTAAGATGGCGACGCACCAGTAACATCTGTGGTTGCTTAGGCGACGGTTGTTTCTCACCATCAGGAGAGCCGTTCATGTTTTGCAATTTCTTATAAGAAAAAAACCAGTTTTAATAATATCCATTATAGTTAAACCTTATTTTTCTTGAAGTGCTATAAAAATGTAAGTTATGGAGCAAGTGTGAACGAAGATTGAGAAATATATCGCAGTTATTATTGAAGGACAACATTGTTTCATTCAAAAGTAACGAAAATAACTTCTGACCATAACAAGCAATGGCCACCAACGGATTGACCTCATCTCATGAAATATGTTACAAGCGATGAGTGTTAAAATTGCATAGAGCTTGTGCATTATTTAACAGCTAGCTTATACTCGCGGCTGCCTGCGTACCAAATTATATTTTTGTGAGCACTCATGACTAGCCGGTTGTGCTTCTGCCTACCTCTTCAGGGACATACTTTTTTTTACATGTACGGATTATTTGTGTTATAATCCGTATATACTGTTTATTAAGTTCAGTTCGGAGATAGCGTAAAAGGCGAGCATAGGCTTACCGTCACTAACACCGTGACATTTGACAAGGTTGACCTAAGGATGACAACGCTCCATTTCCACCTTTGGTGTCTTTAGGCGGCGTGAATTTCTTACTATCAGGAAATCCGTCTGCTTGTTTGCCTTCTAATATCATTAAAAAAGTGTCAGTCATATAGCACGTCCATCATTAGCAATGTAATATAAAATGGAAGTTGTAAGTTTCCAGTGTAGACTGTTAACTAATATTCAATCGCGCATGCTCTATCTTATTACTTTATCTTAGACATACTAAGCGGAAGAAAAACATTAAGTTGCGTATGCGCGTGTAGGCCTGCTTAGATAAATAATTGTGTAATATTTGTTATGACGGCATCGACTTTAGACTTTACAATTCGGAATACAAATTATGACTAAATAGCTTCTTACCAAGGGACACAAGGATGACATTTAATCCTAGTGATCTAGATATCTCGTCCAATTTCAGTCTGACCTTATGTTAATAATATGCAGAGTACCGATCCTGATATAAGTCGCGTTGTTTAAAAATAGAAATGGAAAAAATATTGTAAATCTGTCCTAAACACACAAACAAACATATTTCACTTAAAGAATATAATACGGATTGATAAAATACAACTTACTGAGCATAAAAATTAAAAAATAATAATAAAAACTGAAGATTTGTTATAAAAAACCGCTGCTATCATATGTTTTGGCGCATTTGCAAATTGACACTCTGCTGGTCCGAAATTAAAAATTTTGAAAAATCTTATAAAACTTAAATGTTATAAAATGAATAAGACGGTTTGTGTACGTGAATTTTATTTCACGTACACAAACCTTCTTATTTATAAATATGGATTAACGCAGGAATAAGTTTATATAGATAATCCCTGAATCGACTTTTGCATCTGATGTGCAAGCTTGTCCTTGTTTAGAATCGAAACTGGGTGGTGATTGTGTATCTCAGTTGCCAACTCAAAATGGAAAATTGTACATCAATTAGCTGTCAAATGACGTGTTTTATATTTGCTATCTCCAGTTACCAACAGAAATACAATAGAGATAGCAAACACAAATAACGTCATTTCACAGCTATTTGATTTACACTTTTACATTTTGAGTTGGCTACTGAGATACAAGGGAGTTTTGTCGCCATCGAGAGAAAAGATGGTCGAAGTTTTTTTCATAATTATTGAATTTCGTCTTGATGTTGAGTGAAATTAGTCAATTTGGGTAGCATTTTGTACAATTTTGTTCAATGAAATGCACAAATGAAATAATCATGAAGAAATTAGCTTATCGTGTATTTCCTCGTTGCCGCCAAATCTTCTTATATGAGCTTGTGTATTGAGGCCGCCGCTTTACCCAAGAGCCTGACATGACTTACTGACGACTTATGACTAATGACTAATTATAATTGATTAAAATTGATATAAAATTTGATGCAAATTTCTACTTGGCGAATGTCAAAATACTAACGTGAAGGCCGAAACTTAAAGAAAGAAAGAAAAGAACTGAGATACATAATCAGCACCCAGAGCATCTTTACGTCATGGTGTTGAGCTAAGTAACTTGATATATTAAGAGGACGATAACGCCAAGTTAACACTTAACTAAAGGTTAAACTAAGTTCTCAACAAAATAATAAAATAAGCACTGTAAATAATTAAAAAGTAATGTCACAAGTTGCATACGTGACATTTGCAGCGCGTGCTCTTTATCGCGTAACGACGCAACTGTTTTATTTTTAAAGTTATATCAGAATCGATAACGAAACTCTTATACATCTTGGCATTTTTGCAGATTTAAGGATTGTGACGGAAACTATTTATTGTGAGATAAATAATTATTTAATTCATAGCTTAGCTATTCCCTTCTAAGTCCTGTATAATCAAAGATCAAAACAAATAAGAGAATTTAAAAGGGACAGAAGCAAACAGAGTTCCTAATGGTAGTAGGTACACGTCGTTCATAAAAATACAGTTCCAAAAGGGAATATTTTTATTTCTACAGGTCACAACAATTTAATCGCAGTACTGCAAAAACCAACTTCGACGTCAATTAGCAAATCATCTATGTAAATAAAAATTAAGTATTTTTACCAATTTCCCTTGGGTTCCAACAGCTCCCGAGTTGGTCGTAGTAGAAACACGAGGTGTTCCTACCGCTATAATACGGATAACGCTCTTTCTAATAAAAAAGAAAATACTTACATGTGCTGTATCAAACTCAATCGTAGTTCTTACTTTCTGTTCTTCTATTTGTTCGCGGAAAAACTGTTGAACACTTATCGTTTACGCGAAACAATTTAAAATCAGATTATACCTACCATTACAGAAATATTCTATTAAAATAAAAAAAACTAAGGCTTTTTGACACGTGAGCGAAGCATACACCGTAAGCAAGGTCTAATTTATTAAAATGTGGACTTACATTCTGAATCTTTTTGTTTCTTGAAGGTTTTTATTAATATAATTTACCTGTAAATAAAAATAAAATAGATTAAGTACATTGACAAAAGTTAGGTTATAGCGCCATCTATCGTACTTGTCTCTAACTTCAATTTAACTTGATTCACTACACGAGCCAGTGTGGATCTTGTATCTTAGTTTAATAGCTTGACGCTAGAGTGCGTTAGTAATGTTTGAGAGCGGATTTTTACATATTTTTAGTGAGCAACATAGGTAAATAAGGTTTTTATTAATGTGCCGGACAAGCTCACTTTTTTTGTGATAGGTCAGCGACCATACACACGGGTTTCCTGGTGGTAAGTGACGACTGTGGCCTATAGACAATATAGATGTTACAGATCTGTCGCTTTCCTGCGGCGAGAATGTTAGCCTATGGTGCAAGTCTACCGGCTACCCTACCCTCCGGACCGGAATGTGACACAGTCAATATGGCGACAGGAAAAGGTAAGGCGGTTGATCCCTATCCGGGCAAGATGCTGCACAGCACTACCATCAGCGGTACTAACCTACCAAGTGGTCTGATTGGTACCAACCTATATTTTAACTAGTGTTCGTGTCTTACGGGCTGTCAGGTAAAGAAGCTGATGGTCTATTTCTACTCGGCGGACCAACATGGGGAAGACATCTCCTGATGATAATAGACAACTGTTGCATATAGACACCATAGATGTTATAGGCGCATCGCAATCACGTAGCCGGTCCTGTCATAGTCCTACCTAGCCGGTAGGACTCAGGAACCGGAACATGACACTGCCATTATGGCGACAGGAATATGTAATCATGTATGTAAAGCACATTAGCTGATCTACATGATTTTTATGTAAGGTTTTTCATATTAATCTTGAGTGTATTTTTTATAGTAAGTTTGTTGGCAATCACTCTTATTCAAATCGAAGACATTGCTGATAACAATTATGGAAGATCATTGACATGCTTTTGAGATTTTGTTAGCAATTTGTTGTCTTTTACAGGTTACTAACGAATTACAAGAGCAGTTCGTAGATTTTAAATCTTAATGAAAGATTTCAATGTTTAAATTAGGTTCAAATTAAAATGTATGGCCATGTTTGATTAATTTCTGTCAAGTTGGACGGGTGATATATTGATTGATTTAAAAATTGTTACGTAAACCAAGTCGCGCAAGTGATGTCACGTTAATAGGCTAGTTTATTCGATATTTCCAACGTTTTTCCCTGTTGTTCGCTGTGGTTATTTTTTATTTTTATGACATTAGAAGTCAAACAAGCAGACGGATTTCCTAATTTTAAGAAATTCACGCCGCCTAGAGACACCAAATGACGGTAATGATGTTTTGCAAACCAAAGACCTCGATGTTATCGTTCGGACCGGAACACATCAACGGCTCAGTGCTTGCCGTTGCCGTTATGGTGGAAGGATTAGGTAAGGCGGTGGTACCTATCCGAGCAAGTTGTTGCGAAACCTACCACCTAGTCAGATGTCACGGCGGCCTTTTACGAGCTGCCTAGCAGGTTTATTCTGCAAAGGAGCCCGGACCAAAGAGGGGGAAAACTGTAAAGAAGATAAAAGACCATCTGCCTACCAGTTTGTAAGAGGCTTAACAATCAGAGAACTGTTGGTAGTGTTGTGTGGCAACATATCGGAGCATCACAGCCTTACCTTAAGTTTGTCGTGTTCGGGTTCAGAGGGTAGGTGAACCGATAGACTTGCACAATAGGCCGTGTATCCTGCCTACAAGATAGCGACGCACCTATAACATCTATAGCGTCTATATGCAGCAGTTGTCTGTTATCATCATGAGATGTAAGCTTGTTTTATGCAGTATTACATAAAAAACAATGGGTTGCACTCCGGGAGTGTCGGCAGAAGTAAAAATTTTAACATTAAAATTGTGCATTTTTGATATTTTGGAATGGTGAGAGAATAATTTTGCACAAGTTGCTTTAATTATCAGTATGAAAGTACTATCATTTATGTGGTAGAATACAATATTCATTCATTGCGCTATCGTACACAAACATGACAACGCAAGCGCCCTGCGCCGTCTTATTCGCGCAAGCGCCCTACGTCGCGCCGTCTTACAAATTTTCGGTCAGGTCACGTGTCCTGACGCGAATGTATACGTTTTTACCCATTCCAAAAACAGTGCACAACGCCACTAAAGAAATTTTCACTTCAAAAACTTTATTTTTCTAATGTTAGGGATTGAAATATTGAGTATATATGCTACTGCACGAGTTAAGCAACGCCAACTGCGGGTAAACGATACAACTAACAACTTCTGTATGGTTTAGTACATTCCAAGCTTATTCATTATTCCATGCACGTCGCTTGTGTGAAAAGCGGTACCATTGTCACTGACAAAAAGACAAAACCCTGATCACGTACGCTGTAAAGGCCAGAAAAAAAAACATTAAAATTAGTAGATGCTGTTTACAAAAAAGCTTTGAAAATAAATTACTGCATTTGTAACGAATTGGTCCGGGCTCCTTTGCAGAATAGATCAACTGCCTTCCTGCCAGGCAGCTCGTAAAAGGCAAATATAGGCTTACCGTTACTAACAGTAACACCGTAGCATCTGCCCAAGTGGTAGAGTTTCGGAGCGACTCACCAGGAGTGGTTCCACCGCCTTACCTATTCCTGCCGCCATAACATCAGACGTGTTCCGGTTCGGAGGATAAGGTAGCCGGTAAGATTCCTTTTGCTCTAGGCGTAACATCTCGGCCTTAGGTTGGCAACGTACCATTATTACCTTTGGCGTTTATAGGCGGCGTGAATTTCTCAACATAAGGAAATCCGTCTGTCCATCAAAACAAATCGAATCTAACCCTACAGTAATTATACGCTTGTGTTATAGGTGTGAGTCAACGATTCGAATACATAGAAATACTTATATAGATATCAGGATAAATTTAATAAACACCCATTCCCGGAAATGCAGACACCTAAATGATCATCACACAAATGCCTGCCTCCGTCGGGAATCAAACCCGAGCCTCGCGGTTGGTCGATGTTGTTAGGCATGTACGCTAGCCACTCGACCAACGAGGCGATATATTAAATATAACCTTAAAATATCTAGTAAGTATTTACAGGTTCTTGATTCTGGATAAAAATGGGTTAAATTCCGTATCAGGTTCACAAAAATTAAGAATCAACGCGATATTCACACATTTGTTATGATTTTTTGAATTACCAAGAGCCTGTCACTGGTTTCATTCTAAACATCGATAAGTTCCAGCTTCAGCTCCAGCTCTACCTCCAGCACAACTCTAAGTAAAGTATAATAAATCAATAAAAAACAAACTTGATAACCTAGACGTATAAAGTATAAACAATAAATTACGAGTATATTAAATTTGTTAAATCTCTCATGCGCTTTCATATTAAAGCCAGAAACTATCCGGTTCATTAAAATCTTCCTGACATTACGTTTGTCAGAGGAATGATTTCGCCATAGCAATCAGGATGTCGACGATTTCGCGGACGGATCACGGGTAAACTGAAATTGTGCTCTTACAAATACACGTTTCCTTGGCCTTGATTGTGATGAATGGACCGGCCATTGATGAAACTCGTTGTGTCCCACATATCTTCCCCGTGTTGGTCCGGGCTCCTTCGCAGAATAGATCATCTGCCTTCCTGCCACTCTACTCGTAAAAGGCGAGCATGGGCTTATCGTCACTAGCACCGTAATATCTGACTAGGTGAAAGAGTTTTGCAGCGACTCACCCGGATTGGTACCACCGACTTACCTATTACTGCCGCCATAACGCCAGCGCTTGCCGTTGACGTGTTCCGGTTCGGAGGATAAGGTAGCTGTTAAACTTTTTTTGCTCGAGACCTAACCATCGGCCGGCCTCAGGTTGGCCACGCACCATTGTTATTTTTGGTGTCTCTAGGCGGCTTGAATTTCTTACCATCAGGAAATCTGTCTGCTTGTTTGCCTTCCATTATATTAAAATGATATATATCTATGTTCATGGCAGCGCCCTTACTGAATAGGTTCAATAGCATTCCGAACAAAGATCATCACAATTTGTTCAAAGTTTAGCAGAGCAATGATTTATGAATTCTTCCCTTGTTGGTCCGGGTCTCCTGTATAGAATAGACCATCTGCCTTGCTACCAGGCAGCTTGTAAGATGCAAACGTAGGTTTAAACGCATCGTTACCAAGGAGTGCTTTGTTGTGCAGCCGTTAAGTGAAAATTTGCGTAATTATTAGTAGACCAGAAACACTGCTGGCTACGGTGGTGGAAGGGATGGGCAGCAGAACTGTACTACCATTTCAGTATCTATACAGTTATGTGATGATCTTACCACCTCATCAGCATCTAATTTGCTATCAAGTGTAATTTTAAATCACTTTATGCGCAATTCTTTTTATGCCAATGTTTATGTCATAACGATGAGGTCACCTTGATGACTTAAAGGTAAATAATTTTTATATAATCATAAAGATTATTTACACACACATCCTGGTTTGACTTTTTATATGTGTGCTAGTGTGCGACATTGTGATAATAATTAATTGCAGTTTTATGTAAATCTATCTACATTATTAGTCTTTCCCAAAGTGAGAAAAACGCCCCCTTGTGGGCGCTAAAAGCCTAGAGGGGATGTAAGGGGACCAGGAAAATTGGTTTCATTTAATTTCAGACAAGACAAATATATTACTATTAAGGATTTGGACATGAAAAAAAAAAACAAAAAACGAGGGGGCGCTTAAAAATAACTGATTTTGAAAAGGGCTCTATATAAAATAAGTTTGGGAATCTTTGATCTACATCAGCCTTTCCCAAAGTGGGCGATAACGCCCCCTTGTGGGCGCTGGAAGCCTAGAGGGGGGCGGTATAAATGTTGAAAAAAATGTTTTTTTTTAAACTAGGCGCAACAAATATGTTATTGAGGTTATTGACAAGAAAAAAACGAAGGGGGGGGGGGCGCTACAAAACAACTGATTTTCAAAGTGGGCGTTACATGAAATAAGTTTGGGAACCTCTGATCTACATCATAGATATCTACAAGAGGGGGATTTCATTCCGCAGTTTTAGCAGATTCAAGCGCCGGAGCTGTTGAAAGGTTTTACATCAAAACCTATGGTAAAAACCATTTTTGACGTCACGTCGCGATAATATATAAATAACGAAATAGTATTAAGTCATTGCAATCAAAACAGTTACAGTAGTATTTCCGAGATATCAAGATCTTCATTAAATTTGGGTTCAGAGATGTCCTTACTGTGTGGGACGCTGCTACCTAACAATATCAAAATAATATGTCACATCACACATCCTGGTTTTGAGTTTTTATGTAAGATGTAATTTTTATATCACTTTATCTTCAATACTAATAGTTTAATAAAAAACTGAATATGTTATAATATGTTACTTGGCATGTTCCGCTGGTTCGGTCATGTGGAAAGAATGACAGATGAAAGATTGACAAAGCAGATATACAATGCGAATGTGGATGGATGTAGGTACCCGGGGAGACCAAGGCTGATATTTCACGATCAGATCAATCGGAAATTATCCAAGGGTGGTGTCAAGAGTCTCCGAAACCGGCGTGTTTGTATGAAAAGGGTTATGAATGTGAAGGAAGCAAGACAGGTTTGTCAGGATCGTGAGGTCTGGCACTCGATACTCTCTGCCTACCCCGTAAGGGACTTGTCGTGAAGATATGTATGTATGTATGTTACATGTATTAAGTGCAACAATAAACGCATCCACAATAAATAGTCATTTTAGGTGTCTCCCTGCGAGATTGTAATACTGAGTTATACTTCACAACTTAAAAAAATAAGGGAAAGTCCAAGAAAATAATAAATAAAATGTTGAAATAGTAATAATAATAATAAAGGTAAAAATAATCCGGAAATACAAAAAATCTTTAGAAACGGCTACGAGTTAGAATAAGGCATCGCTATTGGCACTTTTTGTCAACTGTTCTTATCTGCTTAGACATAGCTATATGTAGGCGGAGGCTGCACCTATAATTAAGGATATAATTAGACATTAGACAGCCAACTACAGAAATATTAGAATGTAAGAAGTATGGATGTGTGAAGTCCTCAGTATGGATTCCATACTATTATTATAAAAAAAATCTAGATATATGTTTGTCCCTCTTTCACGCTACATTAGAGCGATGTTATGGTTTATTTATAACCCCTAACGGAAAAAGAGAGGTGTAATTTATTTCGCCTCTGTGGTCTAGCGGTTCGGGTGTTGGAATTGACTGTATGAGGTCCCGGGTTCGAAACCCGGGTCGGCCAACACAAAGAAAATTGGATTTTTCCAATTTTCCAATAAAAAAAAATATTGGTCGCGATTGGAAATGTGCCCGGTTGGCGATAGGTTTGCCACCTATCACATTGTGGGACTTAGTGTCTTCGGCTAGTCGTAGGTGCCCTGGTTGTGCCTCTGCCTACCTCTTCGGGGATATGGGCGTGAAGATACTTACTTACTTACTTATTTAAACAACTTTAGAACGGATGTAGCGATGATTTCTTTGTTTCAAAGCTTTGTCGGGGATTACCAACTTTTTTTTTAATTTTAGGATTACTTCATACTTGTATATGGTATCTTAACATACAAATAATCCTAAAATTGAAAATTTGGAGGGTGGAGACTGACATCTAGGCTACTTCGTACAAATCTATACTTTGTATGTTGTGGGTATCCGTAGAATAGATCTAGATCCAAATTAGTCAAAAGTAAAAATATATATGATAATTATTAAAAATTTAGCACATTTCATTTTATGATCATGTACGAAACATACTGCTAGATTTACTATAGACAACGAACGGCATTCATAATATGATTTATGTAACCGGCAAACGAGTCCAAATTAGTCTAATTCGTAGTGATGTATATTATGGCTTAAATTGAGCCTTCCGTGGACAGGCCAGCATCAGTAATGAAGAGTTACGGCCCATGGCATGATTACTATAAAATTTTGTCTACTTAAAGTTAATTAATGTTTATTCAAAGCAATGCATAACGGAACAGTTACAACATCTTTGATCAATTCGATTCTACATTTTTTAAGTTTATTACTTCATGGTACTACTTCATGTACACATTGAAGTTAGTTTTCGTAAATATTGAAGGAAATGATTTTTTTCCGCAGAAAATTTATCCTCAATGACTCGGACTATAAGCTGCTACTTCACTAAACTCGGTAGAAATCCGTTTAGTAGTTTTTGCAAGAAAAGTGAACAGACTTGAAAAATTTTAATAACTCTCGCTTTGGCTTCATTAAATCAATACAATACATAGCAGTCAATGTTTTAAAAAAATCATGTAAAAAATTAGTTTTAGGCCCGCCACATACATTAGGCATCAATCTACGGAATCCCGTTGCAAATTTTCGAAACAAAATGGCGCCCCATTCAAAACCACTCAAATTCCGTACGGAAAAATTACTGACGCGTACAGCAGGTCCCTAGATTTGTTTAGATGTAAAGCGTTCAAAAGTTTTTCAAAACGAAATTCCGAATATAAGTGGCGAGTCTTATTTCTATTTTATTATATGTATAAATACGACACGAGATTAGTCAGGATTTCCTATTGTCCCCATGATCTTCATGATTTTGAGATCCCATACACATTTGATAAACTCTAATAACTGTTTTTCAAGCTTTTGATATCACTTAATGTTTTTATTATTTATTACTTTTTTTTATGATACTGGAAAGCAAACAAGCAGACGGATTTCCTGATGGTAAGAAATTCACGCCGCCTAGAGACACCAAAGGTGGTAATGGTCGTTGCCAGCCTGAGACCGGGTTGTTAGGCCTCGAGCAAAAGTAAGTTTACCGGCTACCTTACCCTCCAAACCGGAACACGTCATGACGTTATGGCGGCAGGAATAGGTAAGGCAGTGGTACCAATCCGGGTGAGTCGCTGCGAAACTCTACCACCTAGTACATACATACATATCTTCACGACAAGTCCAGATAGAGAGTATCGAGTGCCAAACTTCACGATGCGGACGAACCTGTCAAACCTTTTCATACAAACACGCCGGTTTCGGACACACAAAATTACTAATTAATCTAGTTCACCTAAATAATGTTGGAATGTAAACGGAGCCGGGTTTTGAACGTGCGAACCTAGCAAGTGTGAACCTACTGTATAGAATATTAGAAACACGCACACAAACTGTTTTCTTGAGAAATAGGCAAGGTGTCCATAGAGATTCACGATGATAAACCTCTTGCGTAAGTAATCTGTAGATTAGAAACTTGTTGAGGATTTTTGCTAGAAGTCCTTAAAATTGATATTACTTACCTTACTTATCCCAGTTTAATGCTCCAACAATCTAACTAATTAAACTAGAGGGAATGAGGGTCCTTATCTCCCTACAACGAATTGTGACATTAGACAATTGTAGGAAAATTGTATTTTTTCGGTTCCTTGAAGTATAGACAGAATTCATTTTAGGAATACTTTGTTAAAAATGTTAAATCCCGATTTTCAAGTGCGTCTGACGAAAGTATTTAAAAACTAAATAAGCAACAAGTATTTTAGTACCCTTGCCACTAAATTTCTCATCACCAGTCTGAGATTGAAACAAACAGGGGCTGTAAGTGGAGTATTTCCTAAGCAGCCACTTTGGCGCCCTTTTTAAACTGATCTATAGTTGTGTAAAATGTGGTTAGTTACACAATATGGTGTCTTTTACGCGCTTTCGATGGGTTTTGGAGTAAATAAATAAGTTTCATTTATTTAATCCAAAACCCATCCATTTTAATAAATTTGTATGAATTTACTGCTTCAAATTTTTTTCTAAACGGAATTCCGTAAAAAAAAATCCGAATGTATATGGCGGGGATAAAACGGTTCGTCATTTTTAATCCGCTTGAGTAACGAACGTCGATATATAATTTAATACATGTTCAACTGCTTTGACTTGCCGACAAATACAAAATTTATCTATTTTATAACAGCTATTTATAACATTTACATCTACATTCTAATAAAAACTTGAGTAATAAATTTTATCAGATTAAAAAACAATATTACCTAGTATCCTCATCGACCTAGTTGTCGATGTTGACATATGAGTAGGTACTTTAAATTCACACGAGGCTCAAAGATAACGGATTCTACCAGATCTAGTATTTTTGAAACGAAGTATCAAAGATCCTGAGCAATTACGTAAGACTATGAACTCTTTTTTTTATGATATAGGAAGGCAAACAAGCAGACGTATTTCCTGGTGGTAAGAAATTTACGCCGCCTAGAGACACCAAAGGTGGTAATGGTGCGTTGTCAACCTTAGGTCGGGATGTTAGGCCTCGAGCAAAAGTAAGTTTACCGGCTACCTTACCCTCCGAACCGGAACACGTCATGATGTTATGGCGGCAAGAATAGGTAAGACGGTGGTACCAATCCGGGCGAGTTCTTTCGAAACTCTACCACCCAGTCAGATTTCACGGTGTTAGTGACGGTAAGCCTATGCTCGCCTTTTACGAGCTGCCTGGCAAGGAAGGCAGATGGTCTATTCTGCAAAGGGGCCTGGACCAACACGGGGAAAAATATTATGTTTATAATTCGACATTTTCTAAAACTGAACAAAATTATGCTTGCTGTTTTTTTTATCATAAATTGAGATGTAAGCTATCTTATCAGTTGCAAGTTTGATCAAACTGCACACGGTGTGCAAATTTGATTGAAATCGGTTCAGTAGTTTACGAGTCCATCGCGGACAAACAACGTGACACGTAATTTATATATATTAAGATATTTAAAATCAGAAATATTAGGATAGGCATATGCCAAAAGGGTGTTTTAATTTATTAGTAAAAACTGGCTGGCTGGTGATCAGTTTGCCACATATCACACTGAGGGACTAAAGTTATATCGGCTAATCGTAGAGCACCTACGGTTGGTATGGTTGTTTTCCTACCTTCATATTATGTAAATAATATTACTATGTTAGGTTTTACGGTAATTAATAACTAGAAAAAGTGGTAGGTGGTGCCTTTTTGCCACATAAAGCTGCAAATTAAAAAACCTTCGTTTTATTTTTATACAACGTTAACAAATATTTTTTTTATCTGATCAATGTTTTCTATACTTAGTTAACTTGACCTCTGTGATCAACTTCAAAAGATTTAACGCAAAAATTAATAATATGTACAAGAAAATTAAGAGAGCAATATGTAATTCAAAAGCTGTGTAATTTGTTCTCACTTATGAGCCTGCCTCAGGTGATTCTCGAATATTATGCAAATCAAAAGAATCAATTGACCCTGCGCTGATTCGATTAAGATGTTAGTGAAGGTGTAAACCATAAGCGACAGCGTCATAACATTTTCTCATTCAATATAGCATACAAGTTAACGTTGTAAATCTGTTTGAAACTACTAATACGGTCACAATTTAACAAAGAATTAAATTACGTCTGTGTATTGGTATCTTTGACTAACAGCTGTGACACAAGTATACAATTCGCTTTTTTGTGGTTAGATAGATAGATATTAGGAGACAATTTGCGATTAGATCCATTTCGCCTGTATAATATACCGATAACAATATGAAATAGACAAAAATAATCGCTAATACCGAAAAGGATAAGGATAAAAAAGTAAAAATTGCTGTGGGTTTAGCAACACACAAAATTACTTGAACTTAACTATATCATAATAATAATAGTATTAATATTAATTTCAAGCGATAATAGTTGATCAGAGATTATGGCTTTTTCCAATGGGTTATATTGCGAAATTCAAAACGTATCGGTAAAATTAATCGCTGAGTTATCGGTACTCGCATCATTATCAGACGCATCTTTAATTTTAATATATTTCATACAATAAAACATACAAGCAATATTATATATTTATAATTTTCTCTAATTATGGTAATAAAAGCTGCTTTTTATTAGATGTTAGCATAATGGCAGTTTACACGTAACACTGCATTCTTGAAATCATAAATATACTTATTTTTAACAAAACAAAACTACAACGCAATACAAATTGCGAATCTGTTATACTTCTTAATAAAAAATGATAATAATTTTATTTCATAATGTACATAGGCTACTTCAATTATACAACAAATTTTTTTAAAAAAGGTTAAAAGATAAACTTATTTCGATGAAAAATATTGACACCATATCTATTGTTCTATATATCTCCATGCAATATCACTTATTATCGTTGTAAAAAATTTATATGTGCTAACAATACTTTGGCCTCGATCGTTATCCGCTTATCTCTCACCTCTTTTTCAGCTGATTATATTGCACGACCCTTACAGTTAGCCAATCAGTTCCCTGATTTTTACATACTTATTTCAACAATTACATAAAAATATTTATTGATTTCATTTAAAATTAATTTTCTCCTGATTCCTCCTATTGGGATTGAAAAATAAAGAAACATATTTTTAATAATAATAAATGTTTAACATAACTGAAGCAAGTATTCATATAGGTAATACCAGTTTTGTATTTTCAGATGATATTGTAGTTTTTTAAAAAGATTTGTCATATTTCGTTCAGGTGCTTCTAGACAACATCGAAGCATATTTCCAAAAAATCTATGTTTTATTTCCCCGCTTATCGCCTACCACTTGTGCCTCTGATTATATGCTATCAACTCGGTCAACAAACTGAAGGTGTTGATTTTGTTATGACGTCGTATGTTGTATTCAATTACTTACAATCGTCTGAGATCTTATCTCTCTGTAATTTAATTAAGACCTCGTTTATCTGGGGCCAACGATATTTTGATTGTATTCACAAGTATATTCTATTAGCATTATAATAGTTATAAGTTTAAAAGTTTTGCTTATTTTGATGAAAGCAAGAAAATTATAGTTCGAGAAAAGGAAAAACTTTATCGTAGGCAAAGCTATGAGCAACCGCTAGTAACATTTTTGTCCGCTATTTGGTCCGCCCAAAATACGTACGCCATTAATAATTTGGCATCCACACCAGGCTTCACTTAGTGTGGAGTCTACTGGTAATCGGTGGTCGAGTGGCTAGCGTACACACCTAATTAGATCGACCAACCGCGAGGCTCGGGTTCGATTCCCGACGGGGGCAGGCGTTTGTGTGATGAACATTTAGATGTCTGCGTTTCCGAAGCTGGGTGTTTATTTAATTTATTCTGGTATCTATTTAAGTACTTCTATGTATTAGTATCGTTGACTAACACCCATAACACAAGCATGTATTTTGCTTACTTTGGGGTTAGGTTCAATTTGTGTGACTTGTCCTGGGTTATTATTTTTATTATTATTATTAAATACGCACCTACATCATAGTGTCTATAGGCCATGGCTATAATATTACCATCACAGGAGAAGTATGCAAGATCGCTCTAAACGTTTACATAAAAATGTACATTCAACTTATGAAGGAGGTTAATTAAGGTATTCTTATTACTTGATTTTTTTTTCTTTATTAGTTTAAAATGCTTTTTACATAAAAATACGGGCTGCTTTCACCGATCATATTGAAAACGGAGTTTAGTAAAACTAAGTTTAGCGTAAACGAGTTTAATTATCGGTTGTGTTCCCGTTTGAACGTTTTGATTCCCGAACGAATGCAAGTACTCATTTAAAATTAATCAAATTCTTATCCCAATCTAGTTGACAACTTGACAGTAAAATATTAGTACAGTATATATATATAATATTTTTTTCCTGTAAATCTGGATTAATTTAACCAGTAAAAGACAATTTTAACAGAAGATATCCTAATGATTAGAAACCTTGCGCACAAACCAAACTTATAATGATGTAAACGCGAAAGTGTCGAGCTTCAATGAGCGTTTCCGCGGGTAACACTGCTATAAACATAAAATATAAGAATTAGGTATTGCTGTTCATTTTTTGTTGTAGATCACTAGATTTAATACTTCAACTTCAGGTATACGATAAGTAATCAAAAGACATTACCATATTCCAAATACACGCAAATATGTTTAGCAAACGATTGGATTTTTATGAGGCATCATTAGTATTCATCAACCATCGTAGGAGGAATAATTTACCCAAATTGTTTTCAAATTACACTAAATGGTGGAATTTCAATACGTCAAATCCAATTAGTAGCTTGTATTAGGAATAATTTATTCAAATTATCTACAAATTTCAAAAGGGTAAATTTAAAATGACATTACGAATACAAAAATGTCTGTCGGACTCACGTCTGCCTTAACTAAGCGTTACCAAATTTAAGGTACGATCAAACATGGGTGACGCAGCAGAATACCTTTATAAGGTTTTATTTAACTTGTAGCCGGGTACTTATGTATGCTTACGTACAGTAGTAGTACTATTTAAATTATTCGCTTAGGCTATATTCGTCAAGCTTCCGAAATTCGCATGTATTTTAAAGATATCTATATATACATGTGTAGAGTTATTATTACATAATTAATAAGTTCGCTTAAATTTAGATTAGGTCAGCCAATTTAAAAGTAAAACTATAAAGTGTAAAAAGAGTAAAAAGTGTGAAGCCGAAGCGCATAATTTAAATAGTAGTACTGTACGGGTGGAATCTTGCAAGTTGAATTTGAATATCTTCCCGGTTACTAATTGATTAATTAAGCAGAAATTTTGGAAACATGTAAAAATCCAAGGACTAAGCAAAACTACTATGATCTGATGATAGACCCAGAAGGTGGCCACAGGAACTTTAAGCCCGACATTATCAAAAAGTACTTGTCAAGTCCACTGCTGTGTATAGCGCTTACAAATGCTTGCAACAAAAATATATATTTTTGTCAAATACTTTTTGTTTTTTTGAACATTTGTTTGTTTTAATTGTACATTATATGAACAAATATTTTGTAACACAAAGGACCGAGCTGTATTATTATCTACCAGATAACCTTTGAGCCAACAGGAAAACAAACAAAAGTGCTTAAAATAATCTAAAACTATAAAAAGTAAAATAACCTAGCATCTTCACGCCCATATCCCCGAAGAGGTAGGCAGAGGCGCGATCAAGGCACCTATCTAGCCGAAGACACTAAGTCCCACAATGTGATAGGTGGCAAGCCTATCGCCAACCGGGCACAGTTTCAATCCCAAGCAACATTTTTTTATTAGAAAATTCCAATTTTCTTTTTGTTGCCGACCCGGAATTCAAACCCGGGACCTCATGCATTCAAGTCCAACAACTGAACCGCAGGCGATTTAAAAAGTACAATAACCTATAAAGCACTATATTCGTTTCATGTGTTTATATTGATCAAAAACTTTCCTCGTTAGAACGAGTAAGAAGTAAATTTAGAATATCAAAGTGAATTTGAAAGTGAATTACTCCCTGGTTGGTTTATTTTTATATGATCGTTTCAGAAATGCGGAGCCTGAATGTTAAATGATTTTCGGTAGTTAGTGCGATGTAAGGGGATATAGGGATAACAACTGCTATAAGCTCCGATCAAACTGGGTTTTATTATCGGCGTCTCTTGTTTTACCTACTTATAAAAAAACAACGACCTATCTAAATAGCGCCATAAAAAATGATTGCCTAAATTCTGAAGAAGATCCTTAAGAATATTAACATATCTTAAGTGACAAAAATGGTTTATATGAAAAAATCTGCATCAACTTTTGTATGCAACGAAAATTCAACGACAATCGCCCAATTTCAATAATCTATATGATAGGGCTACTATAGATAAGTTACCAGGCAACCACTATAATTTTTCAATAATTAACAAAATTAGCAACGAGTTGTAGTATGCCTATAGTAACTGTAGATAGGTTTTTGAAACCGACCGTTAGTATAAGAAGTCAGAAGTTTAATCCCCGTCTTTATAAATACAAATTCTTTTTAACTTTTTTAAATTTGGAAGGTACGGTCGCCTCTATGGTCTAGACTGAACTGAACCGCAGTTGTAGGACTCAGGTCCCGAGTTCGATGGTTTCCCGGCTAGGGCAACCAAAAGAAAATTGGGTTTCCCAATATTCTAATAAAAAAAATGTTGCTTGGGATTAGATATGTGCCCGGTTGGCGATAGGCTTGAAACCTATCACATTGTGGAACTTGTATTAGACTAGTACTGTATCCGGCTAGTAGTGGGTGCCCTGGTTGTGCCTCTGCCTACCTTTTCGGGGATATGGTCGTGAAGATACTTTTTTTTACTTTTTAAAAAGGGACCTTTTTAAAATGAGTAACATCATAACAGCGTTTAACCTTGTAGTATGATTGATAAGGTGTTATTATATAATATTTTAGTCACCGTTTAAAGTTCCTCAAAACCAACTCGTTAGTGATGAACCTTGAGACGAGATCAGAATAAAGGGCACCTGAATAAACAGGTGATATCATGTTAGTACAACTTATCTAATCTTAATTACGCAGTTTCTAGAATAAGAAGATCATAATAGTTGGGGAGCCCAAGAGGGTTTTATATAGTTAATCAAGCGCTTAAGAGTGACATGGGAGATAAGGTACCATGGTTAAACACCTACGTTATGTCATAAATCTCTATATAAAAGCAAATGTGTAGGGTAGTGTCTAATTTTTTTTTTGGCTTGAACATTATACTTGAACATGTCAGATGACGGTGGATTTATTAAACGAGTCAGTAAATATTTTTTTTTTTATGATATTGGAATGCAAACAAGAAGACGGATTACCTGATGGTAAGAAATTCACGGCGCCTAGAGACACCAAAGGTGGTAATGGTGCGTTGTCAACCTGCGGCCGGGATGTAAGGCCTCGAGCAAAAAAAGTAAGTTTACAAGCTACTTTACACTCCAAACCGGAACTCGTCAATGGCAAGCACTGACGTTATGGCGGCAGGAATAGGTAAGGCGGTGGTACCGAGTTGCTGCGAAATTCTACCACCTAGTAGAATGTCACGGTGTTAGTGACGGTAAGCCGATGCTCGTATTTTACGAGCTGCCTAGCAGGATGGCAGATAGTCTATTCAGCTAGGGAGCTCGAACCAACAAGGGGAAAACAGGCTTAAGTGATTTACTGGAGTAGGAAGAAACAGAAACTTTCTAAAAGTCATCTAGTTTATTAGGCACATAAAGCTGTAATACTCCTGGAGGTTATACTCCTAACAAAGACCTGATGTCATTTCCAGATGTCAAAGTTTGGGGTTCTTATCATCTTATGATCGAATTTCGACCAATGGGTTACCACTAGTACATAGAAATACTTAAAGAGACAGTGTGCGTAAATTTAATAAACACCAGACGCAGTAATATAGTCGTCTTAATGTTCATCACACAAATGCCTAGCCCTTTCGGGAATCGAACCCAAGCCTCGCGGTTAGTCGGTGACGTTGGATGTGTACGCTGACCCCTCGACCACGGAGGCGGCCAAAAACATCAACAATGCAAGCAGTTATGAACGTGGATCTTTGTTACTCAATTACATCTTAACGTCCGAACAGATCACAACAATAGCAAACACTGATTTAAAGCGGCAGGAATATATTTAGAGGTGCTTCCAAATGGAACGACACATTGTATATGTTTGCCATGTACAAAAATAGGAAAAGGATATACGCAAGGGGAATAATCCAGCATCTTTGATACTAGATTTTCTCACTATCTAGCTATGAGTTCATCACAAATTACTCCTACGCCGGAAAAAGGCAATATCCTAATAGCATTAACAATACGAATAATTTGAAATGTGTTATACATATTATTCAATCACCTATCGACACCAGAACCGATTGTGATGAAATTAGGTACGGCAACATTCGTGAAGCTTCGGATATCCGAATATATTTAAAGATATCTATATAGAGTTGTTATTACATAATTAATCATTTCACTCAAATTTAGATTAGGTCAGCCAATATAAAAATAAGTGTAAAGCCGAAGCGCATTATTTAAATAGTAGTACTAGACGACTACACGTTGGAATATATAACATATTTTGTCCAGGTTGTATCTTACGGCAAAAGAGCTAATGGAAAGTGATCACGTCCGTCAACAGACATCCGCAACACAAGGAGTGCGTTGCCAACCTTTAAGGAATAGAATAAGGAAAGAAACGAGCTTTTCTTGAAGGTTCCTAAATCGTAAATATATAATTTTGAAATACCGCTTTTGGTAAAAGGTAGCAGAAAAGTGATATACGAGGTAAGAAATGCCTTCGGAATCGCAGTTTTAAACCATGACGCATGAAGGTGACGCATAATACCTTAAATTCTGATGCGATATAACTTAAAGGATATTCACTTTTTGTACCGTTCAGTGTTTCCACATTAAATAAATAATTTAATTTCTGTCAAGCTATTTTCTGCTACTGATAGCGTAGGCGGTAGACTTGCTGGTTTCCTAAACTGTCGGTCACAAAATAATGGACTTCGATATTGAATATTGAATATTGTCTTAGAGCCAGTGCTTGCTAGCTGTGTTATCTATATATTAATACGTGATGCCAAAATTTTGGACCCCTTTTTACGAAAATTGCGCGGACAAAGGAGCATAAAATTTGGCACACTTATAGTTTATGTGTAGGAGAAGTGCAGAACGCTAATATTTTTCAATAATAATGCTTATACAGTACATTAAATCAATAAATAAGACATTTCTCACACTACCATGCATTTGACATACACAAACAAATATATTGATGATAACGATAAAAGATCACAGATGGCGCACCATAAAATTTGAAAACAAAGTAATTGCTCTTGAGACATGAAGATGGCGTTCTTATCAACAAGATATTAAAATTGATTATGGTCGAATTTCGACCAACGGGCGACCACTAGTAAAAACAAACTTTCTAATGTCTAATTTTTTGTATGACACGTTGAAATGACGTTTTGGGAATAGTGATGGGAACAAAAGATTTCTCCGCTATATATAAGGTATCCTAAATGTTTAACCACGCTTTAAACAACTACTACACAACATTTGATAAAATTCTGTTCCGTAGTATCGTCTCTGTGCCTGTTAAAAACTTTTATGGCCACCAACCATGCCATCAGATCAGGGCGGTTACCTATTATACGCTCTTAATTGTAATAATGCTAATAATTGTCATCAGAGAAAGACTACATTGTCACATATGTCATAAAGTTGCATATAAGTGTACATTTAGCAAATATATTTGATATTTCCCATCGTCGGGGCTTGGTAAAACTTCCAAATATTCATATTTTTAAACAAAGAAACACTTGTACTGTTTTACGTATCACTTATAATTTATTCCTTTGTAGTTTGAGTAGTTTAAGTTTTAGCCCTGATGATGCTGTATAAGCGAAACCGGTAGGCTATTTACAAAATTATAAGTGATACATAAAGCAGTTCAAGTGTTTCTTTGTTTAAAAATATGTACATTTAGCAACATGGAAACAATACTGCTATAAGCATTGATGGTAGAGCCCCAGGACCATGTCATAAGTTTTTCATTGTCATCCGATTTACATATGTACAAAAACTTTCAGCTCTATCTGCAATCGGGAGATGGATCAAATTCAACTTGCAAGATTTAATCCAGATGTATATACAGATGTATGTATATGTACATTGCAACTTAAGTATATTTTTATTAAAAGCTACTTTACACTGTTTCTAGCCTTCATGGTTCCATTCGCGCATTGCACTTGGAGAACGAAGATCATAGCTGTTATTATACAGTCTACTACCGGCTCGCCCCGGCTTCGCACGGGTATAAAATATACATATAAATCACTTTATCTATTTAAAAAACAGCATCAAAATCTGTTGAGTGTACTTTGTTTTACACTATGTAGTGATAAGTTATCTCGATAAACAAAGAAACAAAAATAAAATCAATTCGAACAACTAGTCCTTGAGATTAGAGCGTTTAAACAAACCTACTTTATTTTGTAATTAGTATATTTATAAAAGATTTTTGTTTATGGTTATTGGGGAGCAGTGAACTGATTTAATAAATTCTTTATAGAATTCGTTGAATTTATCTGAAAGTAAATGTTAACAATCCGCTAGTACTGTATTCATTAGTAAATACCTCTAAAATGAGTTTTACCCGGTTCCTATATTAAGAAACGAGTCGTTTTTAATACGGATGGTAGGATTTTGTACGATTAGTAAGATTGCTAACAGCGATGGCTCGTTTTCGACAGTGAACTCGAATATTTTTTTGAAAATATGAGTAGAGCTCCGTTACTTTTGACCTAACTACGAATGGTAAAACTTACGGATTATGTTCCGTTGGTTATAGGAACCGGGCATTAAACGACTCCAATTTCCAATTTGTATAATATCGAAATTCAAGAGTACTGGTTCGAAGATAACTTCATAGTATTAAGTAGTTAAGCTATGAACGCACAAAAAATAAACAGATAAAAAAGTTAATGGATTCAAAAGCATACTTTTTTCTGAAATATTATGATACAGTAATTAACAGAATAGAACGTGTGCCTACAGGCGGAAAAAGTTTATAGATTCAAAATCATAGTTTTTTCTTAAATATTATAGTAAATAACAGTATCGAACATGCGCCTATAGGCGAAAAAAGTTTATGGATTCAAAAGCATACTTTTTTCTGAATTATTATTATAGTAAATAACAGTACAGAACGTACACAGGCGTAAACCCTAGTTCATATATTTGACGTAACCAACCGTTTCATTCTGCTCCTAGTAAAGCTCAATTGGCGACTTGGATAAATCACCTTTTTTTTTCATAATAAGTAGCAATTACCCCTTCAAGATATGACTGGCCAATTATGTAATATTAAACAACATTACCGATATACTCGTAAGACGACGAAAGTGGGCAATAATAATGTAAATCAGTTCTTAGATTTTATGCGTAGTCTATGCAACAAGCGACGAGCGATTTAGTAACAGTCTATCACGTCAACGAATTGTGAAATTATGCAACAGTCATACATTGCAGTGTCATGCGAAAGTACTTAGACGTAAGTACTTGTGTGTAAATATATGTTGACAATGTACATAAATAAAATTAGGGGTTAGGATTAGACTTATGGTTGGATTGAAGATTTTAATACACACACACACGCACACACACACGCGCACTAACGCACCAAACCCCTACCCAAACATACACACATAAGAACTATGAATTCACTTTTTATCTTTATCCTTATTTTAATCTGACGATAACGCTTCAGTCATTTTGTTTAATGGATTGTTTTAATCGAATAAGTTAAAAAAATGAATTCTTGTCGTAAGTTTTGCAAATCGTATGCAATATTTTGCATTTCAATTGTCATTTTTTTTAATTCAAAATGAATTATTTCCTTTCAAATAATAATCGCGATTAACGCAATTTATAAGATATGATCGACTACGAACTTTCATTGTTTTAAAGCGGAAACATGTAACATACATTAAGTATAAATTTTACATTAAGTACACATTTGTCGCCTCTGTGGTCTAGCGGTTCAGTTGCTGGACTTGACTGTAAGAGGATCTGGGTTCGA
>NJDC01000224.1:752563-770272 GCA_002245475.1 Calephelis virginiensis | reverse complement strand
ATTTTTGACGACCTCTCTCTCAAAGACGCTAACTTTCCAAAAAATAATTCAAATCACGATCTACCTAATGAAGTAGTTAGAGTCAGTTTCTGCAGTTTCACTGAGCTTAATTATTTAATCATATTTAGCGGGTAAATGTTCATGATAGGGCTGTTTCATAAATGTCTAGGATATATTTAGTAAACCACAATTACCGTATGACAGCCTCACCCACTTAATTACCCTGCCCACATGACATCACGTTTATTCAACTTGCCAACTGAGCCACAATTAAATGAGTATAATGCATTTTACACAAACGTTTAATGTATCAATCAGCTATCGATATACAAATGCAAAATCAATAGCTTACGTCGTTGGGAAGTTCATATTGTAGTCTCCACGCATCATCATCATAACAGCCAGAGGACGTCCACTGCTGGACATTCGCTTACCTCAAAGAGCGCCACGCTTACTAGCCGCTTGTATCCAGCGACTCCGCGTGACCTTGACTAGCTCATAAGTCCACCGGGTGGCAGGTCGTCCAAACCTACGTCCGCAGGTGCGGCGCCGCAACTCAAGAACATTTCTTGTCCAGCGGTTGTCGGTACTGCGAGCAATGTCTATTCATATCTATGTCTTTCTATGTATATCGCACAAACGTAAAGTAGCGAAAATGCATATTCGCGGTGTTGTAATATAAGCGACGATATGTGGACTAAAATACAGTCCGTATTTTTAGTTTTAAAAGGTAGCAAAGCACCACCTATTTTTTATTTGATAAGTGAGGGAACAAGCACTCTCTCCCCCTCTCTCAAGCCCTTCTGATGGTAAGTGAAAATCTGCCGGAGAAGATAAGGCGGTGGATACGACGATTCGGATTCCTACCCGGACAAATTTCAGCATTTCGATGCGATTTTTTTGTTTGGAACCTGACTTGCTCGAGATGTTTCTTAGCTACATTACAAGCAGGTTTTATCGGAGTTATTGAAAACTTTAAACTTGAGTGTTACTGGAACAGTGTTCAGGAATAATAGCTGGCCACAATATTTTTTTAAAACGATTAAATTTATTGATTATCGCTTCTGTAGTTTAGCGGTCCGGCGTCGGACTCGACTTCTTTAGGTCTCGGATATGATCCCGGGTCCAGTAACAAAAAAATTTGTGTATTTTTAATTTTCTAATAAAACTAACGTTAGCCGAGGTTGGATATGTGCCCGGTTGGCGATAGGTTAGCCACCTATCACATTGTGGGACTTAGTATATTCGGCGAGTCGTTGGTTATGCCTGTGCATACAATTTTCTAATAAAACTAACGTTAGCCGAGGTTGGATATATGCCCGGTTGGCGATAGGTTAGCCACCTATCACATTGTGGGACTTAGTATATTCGGCGAGTCGTAGGTTATGCCTGTGCATACCCCTTCGGAGATATAGACGTGAATATACTTTTTAGATGTGTTCTGGAAATGTTAGAAATGATATCTAGAACGCAATGTCACCAAACACCGACGACAAAATAATGTAGTATCTAGTAGACCCCCAAAGTCAACATCGGCTCTTGTATTATGTAACTAGTAAATATTACACTTACAAGGTTTACATGATGTAATATGTTTAAAATTCAGCAGCAAGAATTCTCGTTAAAATTAGCCTCCAACTTATGATAATTTATGACTAATATTACGTTAATTGGCGTATTTTGATTTACAGATATCTATAACACAAAAGATTACGTTGAGAAGAATTTATACTCTATCCTCGGCACTTGGTGGAATTCTATTGTTAACATATTATTGGTTTTATGAAAAGGGTAATGAATGTAAAGGAAGCCAGACAGGTTGTCAGGATCGTGAGGTCTGGCACTTGGTCTTGGCACTCTCTGCCGAACTCGTAAGAGACTTGGCGTGAAGATATGTATGTATATATGTTACACAATATTAAACTTTGTGTACCGTCAGTAAATGAGAATGTACAACCAAATAGAATTTTTTTTGTCTAGCGGTTCAGTTGTTGGACTCGACTGCATGAGGTCCCGGGTTCGAACCCCGGGTCTTGCAACAAAAAAGAAAATTCTAAAAAAAAAACGTTGCTCGGGATTGCATATGTGCCCGGTTGGCGATAGGCTTGCTACCTATCACATTGTGGGACTTAGTGTCTTCGGCTAGTCGTGGGTGCCCTGGTTGTGCCTCTGCCTACCTCTTCGGGGATATGGGCGTAAAGATACTTTTTTTTAAAATAATTTGACGAATTGAATGTAACACTGAAATAAATACAATGTCAATAAATTCATTTTTTTATACAAGAGAAAGTAAACGAGCAAGTGGGTCACCTGGTGGAAAGGATCACCGCCGCCAACGGACATCCGCAACCCTAGGAGTATCACAGATGCGTTGCCGACCTTTGAGGAATGAGTACGGTCTTTTCTTGAAGGTCCCTAAGTCATAATTGTTTGGAACTACAACCCTTGGTAAATAATTCCACAAAGGTTTCGTCATTTCATTGAAATCACGGCACACACACAGACAAGTCAAACTTACTACAGCCCTCGTTTTCCGTCGGTGGTTAAAAATAAAGTAGGTTCGTTCGTTTTTCTCTTGAAAAAATCTAGAAATAAAAAATAATCTACTACTAATGTCAAATACGTTCCAAAGTAAGACCAAAAGTTGAAGTTATTTTTTATACCAACTTTAAAGAACCGAACAAGCACACGAGTCTTCAGACCTGATGGACAGAGACAACCGTGGAATATAGACATCGTAGATATTATAAATGCATAGCTGTCCTATGACCAGCTTGTTTTATTTATTTTCTTTATTCAAAAATAGCCAGCAGTTTACATTACCGATCTTAATTGTGAATAACAGATTGTTATTTCAATATTATATAAAAACAAAAAAATGTTAAAATTTCATGTAACAATTATAAAAAATATTAATTGCATGCAAAAATTATAAATTACAAACGCTAAAAGTATCAAATATTTCATTACATAAAACAATATCTGGATAGCCGGTATTTTTTTTGAAATGATTCCTAGCTAGATCGATTAATCGCCCCCCGAGACCCCCTATTTACTAAATTTCATGAAAATCTTTGGAGCCGATTCCGCGATTCCAATTATATATATATACAAGAATTGCTCATTTAAAGGTATAAAGATTTATTTAATCTGTGTTTTACAATCAAAACACATAATTATTAGGTACAGTTGGAATACGCGTGTTAGGCGTAATGTGCAAGTCTACCGGCTCTCTACCCTCCGGACCGGAACAGCGTAGGGTAATTATGACGGAACACGATAACTCCACACACAGTTGTCCAGTTGTCTCACAGTGTGCCCGTTAATCATATAAGCAAAGTCATCATAATGTGTATCGGAGATGAACGTTACTAAATTGTGAAATGCTAAGACATAAAGCGAGGATACATTATGCAATGTCAAGTGGAACCATGACCGGACATCGGTCAGTGGGAATTGGCATTTGGCGGGCGTTGAACCTCGGATTACGTTTGGTGAATCATCAGGTCAAACGTGTTCCGGGTAATTGCTGATAGATTGCTCGTAGACACTCTGGGATATATTTGCGTTACTGGTGTTACGTCGCTATTATCTCACCCGTTAAATCTGTTTTTAGGGTTCCATAGGCAAATGGCAAAAAACGAAAACTACTTTCTTTCTTTAGGTTTTGGCTTATACGTTAGTATTTTGCCATTGGTCAAGTAGAAATTTGCCTCAAATTTAATCAATTATAATTAGTCATTAGTCATAAGTCGTCAGTAAGTCATGTCAGGCTCTTGGGTAAATCGGTGGCCTCATTACTCAAGCTCATGTAATGAGATTTGGCGGCAACGAGGAAATGCGCTAATTTCTTCATGATTATTTCATTTGTGCACTTTCACTGAACAAAATTGTACAAAATGCCACCAAAATTGACTAATTTCACTCAATATTAACACGAAATTCAATCACGACCATCTTCATTCACGATGGCGCCAAAACTCGTTACTGGTGTTACGAAGCTATTATATTACCCGTTAAATCTGTTTTAGGGTTCCGTAGGCAAATGACAAAAAAACGGAACCTTACAGATTCGTCATGTCTGTCCGTCCGTCAGTATGTCACAGCTACTTTTTACCGAAACTATAAGAACTACTAGCTGACCCAGCAGCAATCTTCGTATCGCTCGACATTAATGCTTCGATAGTAGCACAGTCTGTCGGATCCAAAACATTCCAAAATCAACAACTACTTATTAATTTAAAAAAAAATAAAAAAAAATATTTTCGAAGAGACCAATTTGTGAATCTTAACCATTCTCGAATTCCCTGAATCACACACAAAAAAAAAAATCATCAAAACCGGCCAGTCATCTAGGAGGAGTTCAGTGACAAATACGTCCAGGAAAATCTCAGCTCCTGGACCTAACGGGGCAAGATTTACCACATGTGTACCTACCACATGCATATGTGGCTGTGGACATCTAGGCTATTTTTTATCCCTATAAGTCAAGTAGTTCCGTTACAACAAAAAGCTTTGAAGCGAAAAGAAAATCACGGACAGCATCTAAATTATTTAAAAAAAAAAACTACGAAAATAATACGCTGCCAACTTGCAGGCTTTTGTTTTAATATTATCGTTAATACGTGAGTGGGTTTGCTACAATACAGTACAGATAATACGCTTTTGCCAAAATCCAACCACTGCAGTAACATTTTACAAATTTAGCTTCACTTTATTCTGAACTCTTGACCTAATCTAGTTTTCTTTTTTTGTAAAGAGGCCAATGTTGTGATTTAAGATTTTCATACGCCAAAAATTATTTTCCATTTTTCTAAAACCATTAAAAATATCTTTACGTCTGTAACATCCGCAGTAGTAAACTAAAATGCAACTAAAGGATCCTTACGCACATATCTCCGAAGAGATAAGCAGAAATACAACCTGGGCGCCCAGGACTAGCCAAAGACAAATCCCACAATGTAATTAGGTGGCACCCATCAATAACTGGGCACACTTATCCTTTTTCGGCTAGAATACCCAGCGTCCACTAAGGTCACTCCACTAAGAAGGATCTCATATCATTACCACATGACGATGATATAAAAAAGAGCTACTTATAAGCGATATTGTCATTTTAAATAAAAAAATAACGTTTGCAAACTGTACATGGTTTACCTGTATTTGTTTATTGGTAAGTATGAGCATGTATATTTAACTGCTTCTAACAAGGATGTGAGGCAACATTTATTTAATTCTGCAGTTCACAAACTAAATTTACTACGAAAAAATATTAATGAAAACGAGCAAATAGAATATTGCATCATGAATACATTGTCATAGAAAGCTTCACGTTTGAGTGGACACAACCACAACACTTTCTTTTTACCGCGTCTAGTGATCTATGAACAAAAACGGAACGATAATTGATACTTTTTATTTATTCGGCTTGATTAGAAAACGTTTAAGTTTTTCAACATAAATAGAACACGTTTAGCAGTTTTTTTAAGAGACTCCTAGGAGATGATATCAATTTGACTATATGTTTTTGAAGTGAAAACTTCTTAAGATGCGTTGTGCGCTTTTGGTGTTAGTTAAAAAATGTGACACTTGTGTCAGGACACGTGGCCTTATCGAGATTTCATAATACGGAGGGTGCGACAGTAAAAAATTTTATACTCGCGTCAGGACATGTGACCTGATTGAAAGTTTGCAGACGGAGGGTGAGATAGTTAAATCTTAAAATCGCGTTAGGACATGTGACCTGATCGGAAGATCATAAAACGGAGTGTGATAGTGAAAAATTTGAAGCTCGCATCAGAACACGTGAACTTATCGAGAATTCGTAAGACGGAGGGTGTGATGGATAAAACATATTAAACTCGCGTCAGGACAAGTAACCTGATCGAAAGTTCGTAAGACAGAGGGAGACTAAAACCATTGTACCCGTATGTTGCCGCCATATTATTCGCCATACTGTGATTACTGGTATGTCAAACCACACATCGGATCGGTTTGATCCTAGGTTGGGTAACTTAAAATGTTTTTTAACTTTCTGATAAAAACAATGATTCCCAGAATCGGATAAGTGTCCGGTTATCACATTATTAAGTTACCCTCGGCTAATCGTGGTGCCATGGTTGTATCTCTGCCTACTTCTTTGGAGATACGGACGTTACTTAGTTCTTTCTAGCTTAAAAGCATGTTCCGGTGTTCCTGAGGAAGATATTTTATTCAATCAGATATTATTTTCTTGGTGTCCACGGATGATTACAGGAGGCAGATGACGACAACCATATTTATAAAAATTGAAATAAAGTTCTTTTATTTCTCTCTGGGTCCTCAGAGCTTCAATATCTGGAAATGCTAGAAGGTTTGATCATGTTACACAAAAGATATGTTATTACTTCATATTACATGACCGCTGCAACACGTAATTACCGATAACGAACATCTCAACACACTTTCTCCATTCATGTATATTTCATTACGGCGCATCAACAATGTTACACTTGGAAACATTTTGTTTCAAATGACAACTTGGTTTTGCTCGAATTACTGTAATTTGCGATCCAAATTTTGTGTAGAATTAGCTTAACATTCAGGATATGTACCGTTAAGTACGAGAAAATCTTGCATTTCCATCACTCACCCCGAAAAGTCGTTTCAACGCTTTTTTTGGAATGACACACAGAACTAAGTATCCCAGCGCATCAGGACCGTAGTCAACTACTCCGTTTGAGATACATGTAAGTGTAAGCATTATATAGCAGCTAGAGGATAGAGTCCACGTTCCTAAAACTATGTGTCAGTCGCTTAATGCACTGAGGGTGTTATTCTTCTATCGAAGCTATGTCTCGACCGAAGTGCGCTTGCGACACATTTCATGTATAATTCAAACTTGTTCGAATTTCAAATTTCTTTTACTTTTTTATCCGTCAAGCTCGTCCATGCACATACTTTTGGTCATAAATCCTAAAGTGCAAACATTCAGACGTCAGGCACAGAAAGACAAACGATAGCCAGGTCATCCGGCGCCAGCCTGCGAGACGCCTCCAAATATAGGTCGCTGTTCGAACTACCCTCTTTATTGGCAATACACCAGATCTCGGATTAGTTTTATAGATACTTCATTGGAAAATTCGCTATTTAGAATTGCCTAATATAAAATTTAAAAACCCGCAGAGGGGAGTCCTTGCACGTTTGAGAGTTATTAAATAAATAGTTACAATATATATATTAATAGTTAGTAGAATAAAATTAATATAAATAATTACTTAGTGTAATTAATTTCAAAAGTAATGAATATAAATAGTAACTAAGAATAGTCTTTGAATAGTAAACATTATTTTCAACAATACTTTAGTCTAAATCGATTATCGAGATCAAGGATTAATTTCATTTACTTATTTTAACTCATTAAAAAAAAACAAGCAACCACGGCTTAAAGGAATTCCTAAAATGCAGATAAATTGTTACAAAAGCACTGACGTTATGGCGGCAAGAATAGATAAGGCCTAGTCAGATTTCACGATGTTAGTGACGGTGAGCCTATCCTCGCCTTTTACGAGTTACCTGGCAGGAAGACAGATGGTCTATTCTGAAAAGGAGCCTGGACCAACACTGGACAAATGTATGTATCAATAAAAAGACTTAGGGTTAGATTACAAGGTCGGACCATATATAGGTATAGAATTAGGTAGTAGAGTTTCACAGCAATTCGCCCGGATTGGAACCACCGCTTTACCTATTTCTGCCGCCATAATGTCAGCGCTTGCCGTTGACGTATTCCGGTTCGGAGGGTAAAGTAAATATACTTTAGCTCGAGGTCTAATATCTCGGCCTCAGGTTGGCAATGCACCATTACCACCTTTGGTGTCTCTAGGCGGCGAGAATTTCTTACCATCAGGAAATCAGTTTGCTTGTTTGCCTTCTAATATTATAAAAAAATAAATAAAGAAACATTTAATTAGAAAGAGATTGAAAATGTAATTGGTCCCGTATCTGACATTGGCTAAATAAGTCTTGAAAAACGATTGAAAGCCATATTTATAAAAGAAGAAGAAGAAAATTTAATAATAAAGTTGTGAAGTTGTAAAAACCGCGAGGTTAATAACATATTAGCCATTCTAAAAGGACCTTTCCTATCTTTCAGCTCTCCTTAATTCAGAAAGTGTTAGCGTTCCGATCCAGTGGTATTTTCAAATTTATGTAAACTTGTCAAACAACTCGGTACATAGTTAATAAAAAATTCTATAACATACTAGCTGTACTATTTCACGCTTTGCTATGACACATTGTGATTGCATGAATAATAAAATAATCCTTTAAGTGGATTGTATATTGATACAAATTTTGAGCTCAAACGGTGCATAACTTTGCGCGTGAAGCGTACAGAAACCAACTATTTTATATGTAGATGGCATATATTTACTTACACCACATACGGAGCAAACAATAGGTGCACCTGTGATGACTTTTGATGTCTGAGCAATGATGGCGCAATGTTCAAATATGTCTTTCAATAATTAAATGTACACTAGTTATACAAACTGAATCTAACCCCAAAGAAAGCAAATTATATGCTTTTGTTATGGGTGTTAGTCAACGATACTAATACATAGAAATACTTAAATAGATATCAGAATAAATTAAATAAATACCCAGACCCGGAAATGCAGACATCTAAATGTTCATCACACAAATGCCTGCCTGGGAATAGAACACGAGCCTCGCAGTTGATCGGTGTAATTAGGAGAGTACGCTAGCCACTCGACCAACGAAGCGGTCAAATGTACATACAATTTTTTAGAACATTTTATATTTAATCAAATCTAAATTTTGTTAAGATAATTAAAAATCACAGATTACGTATAGAAAAATCATAGATATTAACATAGCATTTTTCGAACGTTGATCTACTGGGTATTCTAATACCCAGAACGTGCGACGATGCAAATTATTTTGGTACCATACTACCCACAAACGTTCAAGTGGTTAGATTCACAAAATAGTAGTCGTAGATTCAAACCTATCACCAACCGTGAAAGCATCCAATACCGGGCGACGTTGTTTTAATAGAAAACTGAAAAAACACATTTTGAATAAGAATCAAAAAAACTTTGTTCACTTTGACCATAAAAATGGTACTTGTGCGCGTCGTCAATTTTATAAACTACTACTGGATCGGAATCGCAGCCAGATACTGATAAGATCCGTCGAAAAAAAAACCTCAGCGGGCGTTTTTAAGTGAATTATAATACAGCTTACAACAACAGCCACTTTAAATTAATTATGGTACAACAAATACTTACAAAATACTATGAGATACAAAACATAAAGTATACGGATATTTGAGTTTACTAACCCGGGAATCGAATTCTAAGTCACAAATTCAAGAATGAAACAGCAAAGATTTGATGTTAATTTATCAATTTGTTAGAAAGTCATCACCATAATACACTCGGCTGTTCATTACGTTTGAACATGGAAACACGGTCTTTCTTCATACTTTTATAAACGCAGGTGAAGCTGAGAGCAGTAGCTAGTTAATCATAATAATGATTTGATGAAAGCATTAGATAGACTTAAAGAAACACCCACGTGGTTATTGTTAGCGGAATAAAACGGTCACGGCTATCACAAGTCGTATCAGTTTCCTCGTTGATTCACCACCGTTCAATACGGATGCGCTTGCAGATAGCTTCGATGACAAACTATATTGAATAGATAGATACCTAGGATAGATAGATAGGTAGATACCTAGTGACTTCATTCCACCACTGTGGGCCTTAGGATACGGCGCTTTTATTATAACTAGTGATCGCCCATTGGTCGAAATTCAACCATAATAAATTTTAATATCTTGTTGATAGGAACGCTGTCTTCATTTATTGAGACCAACTACTTGGTTTCCAAACTTTTTAGTGCCCCATCTGTGATCTTTTATCGTAATCATCCAATATATTATATGTTTGTGTGTGTCAAATGCATGGTAGTGTGGGTAATGTTTTATTTATTGATTTAAGGAACTTTATAAGCATTATTATTGAAAAATATTAGCGTTCTGCACTTCATCTGCACATAAATTATAAGTGTACCAAATTTCATACTCCTCCGTTCGCGCAATTTTCGTAAAAAGGAGACCAAAGTTTTTGGCATCACGTAAAATAACCATTAGCATTACCAATTGTCTTTCAAAAGATAGTCAATTCGACTGTTTGTATATTATGTGTGTTACCAAAGAACTTTTTACTGAATGAACCATTATTTTTAAAACAGTTGCTTTCTGTTTAGAGCTAAATTTAATTAAAATCTATTTAATGTTAATAATTTAAAAAAGGTTTCCATTTGAGTACATGTATAACAGATGTAAACGAACAATACAATAATAACTGTAACAAACGCTGTATCCAATACTACAAAGCTGACTATCATCTACGAAAGAGTCAGTATCGGGTTACCAATCTTTTATAGGATCTCACAGGACACAATGGCAGAAAAAAATTTTGTTACCTTCTATTCAGATGACGTATTAATATATTCGTATTATTACTCTAACAATCCCAGCATATAATTTAATTCATACATATAAAATTACAAAACAATGCTCCAAATAATTTATCGGATCTGCATAGCTAAAGTTTTAATGTCTTTATAATTAATATAAGGACAAGTCATCTCTATCTTAAATATTCGTATAAGACATCACCTCTTTTTCCATTGACCATTGCTTCACGCATGGACTGATGGACTAATTTTGTTAGTTTTTGTGTTGTGTAAATTATGAACCTTTATATGATAAAAAAATCAAACAATTGGAACAGGCTGATACCAAATAATATTTTGTACACAAGCTGCTGAAAATTTATCTTTTCTTATGAAGGAGAGTACAATGTCAAACTCATAGTAGTTTTCTTTCTTTCTTGCTTCAGCCTGCAATCTCACATACCTACCCTAAGTAAGTACCCTGACTTAAACATGTAAAAACGAATAAATTCAATTAACTAATGATAAAATTAATGATGTTATAATAAAAAATAAGGAGTTTTAGGATTATCTTAAACCACATATTAATTTAAAAACAGCATTTTAAAATAAAATGTTGCAGTAACGTTTTCAATGGAATAACCCCGGAGCTAGTACATTATTAAAAGAAATATAATATAGTACATTATTAAAACTCAAGAGATATCACAATTCACAAAAGTTGATTACTAGTAGGACGAAAGACAAATCCTTTGTATTAAAGAATCATGGTAACAGTAACGCAGGCGCATCTTGAACATCACGCGAGACCTTGAACCCGCTACGTATTTTATCTGTGCCGAGACATCTTTTGTTTATCTCTGATTCACGGCGCGCTATCACCAGCCTTTACAATTTCAGAATATTTTTGGAATATTCATATTATTTCTACATTAATTAAAATATAAAATATACATATATTTGAGTCGGCTAGAACCAGAGTGGCCTAACTGCATTTTAATATTTTTTGACCTAAATGGATTTTCTTAATATAAACGTGTTATTCGTCAAGACGATAACAACCTCAAATTGTTAACATTATCTTGAAACAGATGGCAGTACAAATCAAATCAATTTTTAAATTACATATTTTTACTTTTTTTCCATATTGTAAATCATACTATTTGTAGATAGGCTACTCTGGTTCTAGCAGCCTCATATAGACTTGTTATCACCAAATGAATTAAAAATCCAAACACCGTAAAACTGCAGAAAAACGCCGCCAATTTCATTCGCACGGGGTTGATACTACCTCAGCTTGGGGTAGAATTTTTTTCATTAAGGGAAAACACGCATATGAATAGATTGACCAATTGCTCCTAACAAACTAAATCTATTGTTCACAAAAAAACACAAATTTTATATGACGACTTTAAAAAAGACTACTTATACAAAATTTTCCTAAAAAATCAATCTTAAATAAGTAGTGACTGCCATACTTTATTTGTATTAGGTTTACAGCTATCATAAGTAAATCATTTTATCTATTTAATTTTAACGATATATTTTACCCTGACTCTTCATGATTTTTAATTAAATACTTGCGTTTTCTATAATACGTAAAAAATATGTAAAAACATTGTTGTATTGTTTGAATATTTCATATTTTCAGAAAAACTTAAAAGGTTAAAATTTCTTAAAATTAGTAAACCTATTAATTACTGTGCTTTATTTTGTTAACGAAAATTCTATCCCCCACAAAATCAAAAGACGGAACAGGTTGAGCTTTGAAGCAGAGAGTAAAAGCTCTGCAGAACCAAATTAATTTTTAAGAAATTCTGGCCGGCTATGTACTCAATTAAATGCGTGTAAAAGCACACAGCTTCATTTGTTTCAAGATTTTCGAAAATCTCTCCCTCTCTCTTTCTCTCTCTTTGTATATCTACAAGTAGATCTTTGTAGATCTACATAGATGAACTTTGGCGTACATAGGCGACATGTGTCTGCTTGCTTTCCAATCTCTTAAGAAATAACGTACAAAGCATTCACTTTGGAACCTTCAAAATGCATGCTACTAGGCCTTCATGAACTTTGCTTTTGTTAAAGACTTAATTAAAATTTACAAAGCGAGCAATCAAGCAAATGTGTCGACATCAACATAACGCTTAAACGGAAGCGACTAATACAGTGATAAGTTCAACGTCTTCTTAACGTTTCCGCCTTTAAAGCGCTTTCTGTAATGTATCAGATATCATAAAACCAACTCTAATTTAAACTGCACAAAGCTGACTTCAATTTCAATAATATATAGTTTTATTGAACAATTTGATACCCATAATAGAACTAATAATAATTACACATAACTACAAAGGGCTGAATCAATTGTCAAGCTTGGAGGTAAGACTCTTTCCAATAAAAACTATAACCAGTTTTTTCGAATACATCACAGTAAATACACACACCCTTAGTACCTAAAGTCCAAACCCAAAACAATATACAGTATTATTATCTTTTAATATTAAAAATTCTAGTCTGTTGGCCGATTTATCTTTTTTTAAGTATTGTGTTAAAAGTGATAGACCAACATTAATAGTGACTAGTGGTCGCACCATTCGCAATTCGACCATAATACATTTTAATATCTTGTTGATAAGAACGCCATCTTCATTTCTTAAGACCAACTACTTTGTTTCCAAACTGTATGGCACCATCTGTAATCTTTTATCATTATCATCAATATGTTTGCTTGTGTGTGTCGAATGCATGGTAGTAAGTGTAATGTTTTATTTTTTGAATTAATGCACTTTATAAACATTATCATTAAAAATATTAGCGTTCTGCACTTCTCCTACACATAAACTATAAGTGTGGCAAATTTCATACTCCTCCGGCAGCGCAATTTTCTTAAAACCTCTTTTTAAGTTTTTGCTTCACGTATTAATATATAATTTTCTATTTTAATATAAGGATCTTAAACTCCAAATTTACTATAAACTTAAGTAACATGTGTTTTTGTACTTAAGTAACAGTTGCCTTCAATATAACACAGAAACGTAAGTGTATATTACAGTGTTAAGTTCAACGTCTCATAAACTTTATGACTTCCCGCTTTTTGCGCCGTATTATTGAGTTTTTTTCCATTAGATTTATCTATCATCTATCATTTCTCTATCCATCTGACTAGGTGGTAGAGTTTCGCAGCGACTCGACCGGATTGGTACAATCACGTTACCTATTCCTGACGCCATAACGTCATGACGTGTTCCGGTTCGGAGAATAAGGTAGCCGGGAAACTTACTTTTGCTCGAGGCCTAACACCCGGCCTCAGGTTGACAACGCACCGTTACCACCTTTGGTGTCTCTAGGCGGCGTGAAGTTCTTAACATCAGGAAATCCGTCTGCTTGTTTTCCTTCCAATATCATAAAAAAAAAGATTTAAAAAGAATAGTCCTGCTTTAATCAAGAAACTTCTAACTCCCGACGCAATACACACACCAACGGCAATCTTATAACACTCCTCGTTATAAGATGGTTGCAAGTGATGATGGTGGATCGTTGGTGGATGTCTGTCTACGGCATCATAGCTTTTTAACCGATATGCTGATTTTGATCTTTTGATTGAAAGTTGACGTGATTAAGATGATTTTTAGCCACATTACATGTAGTTTTTGTGGGATGTTAACATTTTTCATTTTAGTGTTAATCATAATGGAAATTGATTTAATATTGTATTGAGTATATCTATTTTTTAAAGTATCAGGCAAGTCTGAGAAATCACTTTTTGTAGTTGGCAGAAATATATATTTTATACCAGCTGTTCCGGCGAACTTCGTTCCATCCGTTAAGTATGTATGTGAAAAAATAAATGTTGTTTTTTCTAGTTTCTATGCAGTCAAACGGGTTAAAAAGTATTTTCCCGTCCGTCAGTATCCTGTTCCTAAGCTACCTCCCCATCAATTTTTAGCTAAATATAGCAGGTCATGTATCAGGAGTTTCAGTACGGACTTAAAGCAGGCAAAACCGTTGCGAACTACGAGTTGCCGCTTCAGAGGCAAGCCATTAAGCAAACATGTCGACATCAACATTACACAAAAACGGAAGTGACCATTGCAGTGTTGAGTTCAATGTCTCGTAAACATTATCGCTTTTCATTGCGCTTTTTAAGATCTTTTATTGAAATAAACAGGTCTTAATATATATTTGTAAACACAATAGATAATACGATCTTTCATAAAATTGGATACGTCTATCAAACTGAGTATCTGGGTAATAATTTATGGAAGACAACAAGATACCTTGGGGGTATTTCGTTTGAAAAATTGAAACGAAATTTTGAACCAGAAAATATACGAACGGAAAATTATAATTTGTATATTGTAGATCCATAGATTTATTTGAATTTGCTGTGGTCGAAATTCAATTTTTCCGTTCGAAGTTATTTCGCATAGCATGTTTGTGGAGGGCCTTAGGCGAATATCATTATATCACACTATGCCCCATACCTTGAAATATCGCTGCACGGAGATGTGGTGGCAGTGTGTTATACTTATACCGTGCGGTTTATGTATTCAAATCAAAAATTTTCAATACAAAATTAAGGGGCCATGTATGCTAAAATACGTCAGCAATATACTGTTTTTTTCATACAAAGCAATTATGGATCTTGACGACAAAAATACACAAGATTAACATTAATATGCTTTATAAGACTAGTGTTTCCAAAACACGATTCATTTCACTTTGCTCGATAGAAAAAAATCAAAAAGGTAACTTTTTTTTTAAAGCAAAACCCAACTGTCTACTTCAATTATGAAAATATCGACACCAGATTTAACATAAACATAGATAAGTATTATACCTAAAAGATAACTGTTTCAGTTTTTATATTTTTTTCAAATTACTTTTATAGTATCAAAAATAGTGATTTGGCGCTTAAAACATTTACTTTAGAGCGCAATATATCATAGTAATCATGGAACGGGGGAGTGCGCTGATTGGCTCTTCTGGCTGACTAGGTATGGGGCCTTAAAATCCTAATCGCCGCAAATCGGAGCGGCGTGCGGCGGAGTGTGATATCTGCCTTAACCATTCCTACCTCCATAACGCCAATGCTTACCGTTGACGTGTTTCGGTTGGGAGTATTAAAGGTAAGCGTATACAGCTTACTTTTGCTCGAGGCACAACATCCCGGCCTCAGGTTGGCAAAGCACCGTAACCACTTTTGGTGTCTAGGCGGTGTGATATTCATCAATCCACCTGCTTGTTTGCCTTCCAATATCGTAAAAAATACACAACATACTTAAACCCTTACTTACAAAGCTTACGCGCCCGTTGATCTTGTGTGTAACTTCACTGTTGCTAACAGAAAATAAAGGTGCACACCAGATCAAGAATTTTCATTGGATCTGGTGTTACTTTACTGAAGTAAGTATAAAGAACATTATTGTTTTGCTAATAAAGAGGATTAGCTAGTGCACTAAGCTTGCTGAAAGAAATTCATAGGAAGTCAGGTCACTTAAAAACCCAATAACTGTAAACTAGACGAGCTATCCACGTCCACATTCAGCTTATAACAGAACCTAGCATTCAAAGTAGCCACATGTTTTTGTTTTAATTAAATGATCTACCTTTCTGATATTATTATTAATTTATTTTATTCAAGTTACTCCTGATTGTACACCACAAAAGGATAGCAGAAAGTCTACAAAATCGTTTTTTGATTTATGTATGATTTCTGTGTATGTAAACCATTTTCTAAGCTAACTTCAATCACATTCAACGCGATTTAAATTACTGAAAGACGTGACAATACGCACTGTGTCTTTCTAGTTAACCATCTAAGTCTAGACTTTAGGCGACATGAGTTTAGTACGTGATGTCTCTATTGATTTTGATGAACTCTCTTACTTTGTAGAGTCGAACAATTTTGCAGCCATTTTCATTGTCATACCTATGTATTTTCTAGCATAAGTGATCGCATTTGAGTATGTTGGTCTTATCACTACATAGCATAAAACAAAGTCGCTTCCTCTGTCCCTATGTCCTTTTGTATGCTTAAATCTTTAAAACTACACAACGGATTTTGATGCTGTTTTTTTAATAGATAAAGTGATTGAAAAGGAGAGTTTATATGTATGTTCCATAACCGTGCGAAGCAGGAGCGAACCGCTAGTTGATAATATTATAAATACAAAAGTCTGTGTGTCACGCTTTCACAGCCAAACCGCTAAACCAATTTGATATGTATAGTAAAAGACCAAAGTTCAAACATTGGCTACTTTATTTAGAAAATCAACCAAAAGGACTTTAATAAGAAACAAAAATTAATGAAAATCATGTTGAAGATTACGAAGTAACTCTCATACGCTGACGAAGTCAAAAAAATTATGCCCGGTTACTGTAATCATCAAAACGTAGTAGTAACCACTAATAGTTTGTACAAACGCTTCGTTACTCATATTTTCAAAAAATGGCCCGAGTTAACTACCGAAAGCAAGCGCGTTAGATATCTTACTATTCTTACGAAAATCTACCACGGATGGTATCAAAACTGCTCGTTAAATAAATATAGGATCATTAAACAACGACGAAAAAACGGGAGGTTATCAATTCAAAGTGCATATCTATTTTTATGTTTTCACGCATAACTTTTTGCATAGTAATCTGAGTTTGATCATTTCTTTTATAATGGAGTAGAGTATTACATTCTACATTTCCAATGCCACTACATCTATAAAGCGACCAAAAAGCCGACCATCACCAACCCAGAAAAAATGGCCACACGTACAAACAAACACCCATGATTAGCCCATAATAAGGAACGTGGATCCAGTGAAATAATGTTAACCATTAGGTTCTTTAAAAAACATTTTTATAAATCAGGCTTAGGTTTGTTATATTATTAGCCAACACGTTTGTATGACAAACAATAAAGAGAACAAGAACACCCTTTGTTATAAGACGCTGATGGCACACGACTCAAACCAAGGACTGACTGACACAAAAGCATTGCAATGCACATTTAAATCACTTTAAGTCTTTCGATGACTTCGCAGAGTAAAACAATGATATCATACAAAACGCTTGAGAGCTAACATCAATCTAGAACAAAAACCAATGCAGCTTGAAAGAATAAAATTTTACAAAGGTTTCGAAAAAAGTAGAACTTTATACATTCGACTCCATTTTTAGGGTTCTGCACCCAAAGGGTAAAAACAGACCCTATTACTAAGCCTCCACTGTCTGTCTGTCTGTTTTCAGGCT
>NJDC01000224.1:714944-748181 GCA_002245475.1 Calephelis virginiensis | reverse complement strand
CCAATAGAGACGCTGTTCAAAGTTATACAAATAACTTACGACTCTCCGTATATAGCCTCGTAAACTCATGGTATTAACCTGAATATTTTACGAATATCTATCTCTCTGTTGACAACGGTTTAGCAAATGTATTCAAGTAAGTTAGTTTACCGACCTTAGAATAAAAAGTAGTCATTGGAGGTAATTCTGCAACGCGTTTACTAAACTAATTTAAAGTTGTAGCTATCATCTTTCAAACGGAAATAATAGAAAGAGAAAAACACGTTTAGAGCTCTCGGATTATTTTGTACGCGATATTTCTACAGATATCTAATCTATACTTCATAATATCTCGATTAAATAAACTCTAGTTATTAAGTCCTGACTAATTGGACATAAGCGCCTTTACCATGAGTTGGTTAGATTAAGTTCGGTAGGTAAGTTACGTGTCGAAATCTATGACACTTTTGGTCTAAAAATGTGTTTCTCTTAGTTACCAATAAAGGCGCTGTCCAAAGTTCTCATGCAAATAATTTACAGAGACGGTAGCGAGTTTAGTGAACTTGACAAGCCGTAAACTAATGGTAAGGTCCCAGGTATATAACGTAATGTCTCATTTGTTGTTTACTCATTGGGAAAAACATAGCAAACATCTAAACTAGGTTTAGTTAGGGCTACTGCAGAATTACCACCAAATAACACTAACTAACCCATTACAGCATAAAGTTTATTATTTTGATTAAATCAATGATTATGTAAAATAATATACAGTTGTGATGCTTTTAAGTATTTAATCAGCAAAAAACAGCACCTGAAGGCTTACTTCGGATTTTATGACCCGTCCGAAATATCGAACGCTATGCACTGTGGACCTGTAAGTCAATTGAAAGACGACGTTATTAGTAGAAATGAAACCCTAACTTTTATTTGAAAATTTATTATTAAACTAATCAAATGATATCATCAGTTCTTAAATGACAAAGAACCCATTACATGGTATTGCATATCAAGCAATTAAATTTGGATTTTCCACCATATTGATTTGCACAGGCTATCGTACCGTGTAGTGGATAAGAGTTTGGCTGGTCTTTGGCCTGGGTGAGGAGATAGCAAGCCTCGGGCCATCTTCGAATAGCAATTAAAGATTGTGTGTCTTTATTGCATCCTTTTTTTTCAGCCAGCAATAAGTTGTTCACCATCGTCACGTCTGAAAAGTAGGCAAACCTATCCAAATCTAATCCAAAATCTCTTTTCTCTGAGCTTTATCCAGTTTACTAATTGAGTGCCACCATATAACCAGTGCTTGCACATAGAGCCAATTCTTATCCCAAACCTTATCGGCTTCTCTCATAAACTGTTAAGCGTAATGATTACCGTAGTACGAAATCATACTTTCGTCACTGGTGCAGTGCGAGAGTGAAATGTTTTCGGAATAATTCATCTAGACTATTTAGCAGCGGACACCGGCCAGCATATATTTGTTTAATCAACAACTAGGTTTTCTTCTGATGCTAGCTGCCTTTCAAATTGAGTACATATAAAGTTAGTTTCTTGTTTTTGCCACAAAATTGCCCTGTTTTTCTTAGCCTGAGCCTTCTGAGTAGGATTACTACGTTCGTTTCGTGAAGAAAGTGGTACATCGTCGACACTTTCTTTGCTTGATGTCGATGCGTGGAAAACACCTTTAGATGACTGATGACCTGAAGATATTGACGGCATTCTGCCATCTCTATTTGTTTGAAAACGATATAGTTCACATCCACTTTGTAGCACGTTCATCATCATGTTCTTCATCAGGCCTGTCACTATCTTCATCCTTTCAAAAGGTGGTTCGAAGTAAATATAGTTTTCCATGCTCTCATTCTTATCTTCACATTCTATAGCCGATAGTATTTCATGCAACTTCAAACTGTAAAAAGCAAGTACTCGTATATACCACACATCAGAGTCCGCTATGCATAGCGTTCGATATATCGGACGCTATCAAAATAATGCACATAGGAAATAATTCAACAATTCTCAGGTCAAATAAAGCTTATATTTACAAAGAAACTAGAAAAATTGATTTTATATATGAATATGCTAAAATTTTATAAAAAAAAACATAATAATACTTACCCTTTTCGCAAAACAGACCGACCCTGACCGACTATTTTCGAAAACGTCAAATGTAGCTCAGTATATGTCACCCATCGAAAAAAAAATTGTGTTTCCATTATACAAAATATATTCAACTTGCATTTGAAAAGCAAAAAATACCAATTATTTGTTTTTTTCTGCACAAAAAGTAGGTTTTACTTCCGTCCGATTAATCGGACGCCATGCTGTTATGGGCTAAGAACACACTGGTGCTGAGGCTACTTGCGTCATTAATTACGTAGGGATTAAACCAAGCATACAGCCAAACAGATTTAAAATACTAACCCTTTTCCGCATAGTAAATTATTTAATAAAATACTTTAAAATATATTTCCACAATTCCATATAACTTCTTAATTAAATCAGTAGCATACATTTTGCATAAATTTGCATAAATAGTCACTTTTTTATCAGCACCGAGATAATATCATTACCTACGATAGTGACAAAAAATATCATTCCAACGAAAACTGGTTATAATTTTACGTCACATTTGCGGGTAAGCGTAGAAAAGTGTACCGTAAAATACCATCAGCTCGGAACGCACGCATAAATTTACATAAATATGATATTGTTTGTACGAATGTTCACATGTTATTATTAGTTCCACGTCAGGTAGTCTCTAATGGTTGGCAAAATTAGCATCCATTTGTTACTCTCTAAACAGCTACGTGTTTTATGAAGTCAGTTTGACTTTAGGTTTGGCTGAGATTCTTATTTTTTTAATATCAAATTCAAAGACTTTATTTTATTTCTAGATGATTGTAAACACGTCCAAAAAAGATGACTTTGGAGAAACCTTTGTTTCCAACTTAAGATTATTATTGAATTAGTTTGTAGACAACCGTCTCCAACCCCTGTTAAAAACCCGTGTTCATACTCTTAGTACATAATTAGAGCGTGGTTGAAATATTATTACTTAAAGATGTCTAGGTACCAAGCTTTAACTAATGATAAAAGTATCCGTTGCCCCCGCTCTTAATCCTGCCTATCACATTTTTTGGCTAAGTATCTTCGAATGGCTAATTGAGGTACCGTGGTGGTGCTTATTACCTCTTTGGAAAACCACGGATACAGGGGTGAAATAATTTTTCCATTTTATAATTTCAAATGCATTTAACATTTTCCTGATTTTTGTAGGTTCTTTCTAAACCTACTTCAGGCTGCTTCTTCCAAATAAATCGGTTCAAACCATAGAAAGAACGTAAAAATAATTTTAAATTGAATGGGAAAATCTGAACCATTTCCTTGACTGAAAAACTCACAGTTATCTTCATCCTCTACACAATATATAGTGTACTTACCTATAATAGCTATGTAACCCACGTATAAATATTAATACGTGAAGCAAAAATTTTGGACCCCTTTTTACAAAAATTGCGCTGACAGAGGAGCATAAAATTTGGCACACTTATAGTTTATGTGTAGGAGAAGTGTAGAACGCTAATATTTTTCAATATTTAGCACCTTCACGCCCATATCCCCGAAGGGATAGGCAGAGGCACAACCAGGACACCCACGACTGACTAGCCGAAGACAGAGTCCCACAATGTGATAGGTGGCAAGCCTATCGCCAACCAGGCACATTTCCAATCCCAAGCAACATTTTTTTTATTAGAAAATTGGAAAAACCCAATTTTCTCTTTGTTGCCCGACCCGGGATTTGAACCCGGGATCTCATGCAGTAAAGTCCAACAACTGAACCGCTAGACCACAGAGGCGGCATTTTTCAATAATAATGCTTCAAAAGTAAATTAAATCAATAAATAAAACATTACCGACACTAGCATGCATTTGAAACACACAAAGAAAAATACTGCTGATAACGATAAAGGATAACAGATGGCGCACCATACAGTTTGGAAACAAAGTAGTTGGTCTTGAGAAATGAAGATGGCGTTCTTATCAACAAGATATTAAAATTGATTATGGTCGAATTTCGACTAACGGGCGACCGCTAGTATCGACAAAAATGCCAGAACGTTCGCATTACCAAAAAGGTAACCTACTTGTGTTTCTAGAACAAATATAATTTAATGGTGACATTGTAAAATGATAATAAAGTATTGTTTGATATTTTCCCTGGCTTCCATCTCGGTCGGACCTTGGCCGCACCAAGATTACAATGGTGAAAGTTAGTTTTGATAAACGCGTCACCAGTTTGTGATTGTAATTACTTTTTTACTGGATTTAGGTAACGAAGACGATGAATATAACTTGCAGCGTATTGTTCCGCCGTGAAGTTTTTTTTTGATGGTGCTCAAGTATTTGTTTATCTATATATTAATACGTGATGCCAAAACTTTGGACCCCTTTTTACAAAAATTGCGCGGACGCAGGAGCATACAATTTGGCACACTTATAGTTTATGTGTAGGAGAAGTGCAGCAGAACGCTAATATTTTTCAATAATATTGCTCATAAAGTACATTAAATCAACAAATAAAACATTAACCACACTACCATGCATTTGACACACACAGACAAATATATTGATGATGATGATAAAATATCATAGATAGCGCACTAAAAAGTTTGCAAACAAAGTAGTTGGTCGTGAGAAATGTAGATGGCGTTCTTATCAAAAAGATATTAAACTTTATTATGGTCGAATTTCGACCAACGGGCGGCCGCTAGTTTTAATAATTATCCATGCACCTTCATATAACAAAACAGTTATAAAACTAATAATATCTCTATGAAATAGTAAAAGTAGTAGTCCGGGTGTTGGACTTGACTGCATGAGGTCCTGGGTTCGAATCCCGGGTCGGCCAACAAAAAGAAAATTGGATTTTTCCAATTTTCTAATAAAAAAAATGTTGGTCGGGATTGGAAATGTGCCCGGTTGGCGATAGGCTTTCCACCTATCACATAGTGGGACTTAGTGTCTTCGGCTAGTCGTGGGTGCCTTGGTTGTACCTCTGCCTACCTCTTCGGGGATATGGGGGTGAAGATACTTTTATTTTTCTTTTTTTTAAATAGTAAAAGAAATATTGTTACGTAATGTCTACACAATACATAATCCAAAACGAGGGTTTTCCAAATGTTAGTCGGTTTGTTTGTTCACTTTGAACGCAAAACCTACTTCACAGATTTTTACCAAATTTGGTGTAGTAATATAGCGCTGGCCAACAAATAGGATAACTTCTGCTCCGGGTAAATATTTTGTTCTCAAGTCTGTACAAAGTCGAGGGTAATAGTTAGTAAAAACTATTTCATTAACAAAAATGATAATAAAGTATTGTTTTATTTTCCCTGGCTTCCATTACGGTCGGACCTTGGCCATGCCGACTACAATGGTGAAAGCTAAAGATTAACAAGACACCATTTTGTAATTATAATAGCTGACATACCTGATTAAAAGAGATAAATATAATAATTACGAGAAATCCCGGTACCAAGGGCGCATGATTATAATTAAGAATTGAATTAACGAAAATAAATTAAATTTTTAGCGCTTTCTAGCTGACCCGGGAAACTTCGTACCGCTTGACATTGACAGCTACTGACAAAATTGGTCCATTGGTTCAGGGGTGATTCGAAGACCACCCGAAAAGGGGATTCATTTTTATATACACATGTACACTATAAATTTTAACGAAAGAAAAATATTTGCCCCTGACTAGTTTATGTGTATGTGTTCGCATCGCTTGACATTGACAGTTTGTAAGGAAAGAAACACATTCACATTTTCCCTGCAACTTTTCCAATTTCCCTTCATAGATACCTTCTTCTGACAACAACCAACAGAAACAAAAAAAAAACATCCGGCAGAACATAATAAAATTCATTTGAGATCACCTCGGGATTATGACCTACCTTTTAATAAATTAATTATAAATCGCGACGTGATAATTAAATTAGAATCGGTTTCTTGCACTTTGACAGAGCTTAAATTACTTTTTTTAATGTCATTGTAAGACAGTCTTTCCCAAAGTTGGCTATAACGCCCCTTTGTGGGCGCAGGAACCTAGAGAGGGGCAGTAAAGAAACTTAAAGAAATGGTTTTATTGAAATCCAGACGTAACAAATAGGTATGTTAATATCCAGGTTTTTGAAAAGAAAAAAAAAATTGAGAGGAGGGGGGAGCTATAAAATTGTTGATTTTCAAAGTGGGTGTTACATGAAATAAGTTTGGGAATATCTGTTGTCTGACGTTATTCTAACGGTGCCATTGGTCTCTCCACCTCGTAATCACCATGAAATAACGCAAAAACATCCATTACTTGTATTTAATTACTACCGGACAAAAATTTATTGAATTACAGTAATTAAATAGAGACTACCTGCTGATTTAAATATTTAAACTAGTTTTCCGAACCAAAATCGGCGCGATTGTATGAAAAAAATAATGAATGTGGAGTAAGGTAGACAGGTCTGCCGCAATCGTGATAGCTCGGCACTCTCTGTCTACCCCGCAACGGATTTGACGTTAAAATATGTATATAAGTATGTAGATGTTTTTGTTCGTTGCAACTTAATTCTGGACCTACTAGTGGGATTTGAACATGTTTACGGCGTTTGATAGCCCATATTTCTTAGAAACGACATCTCTGTACACACAAAAGTAAGTTTTACTAGGTGGTAGAGTTTCACAGCCGGATTTGTACCACCGCCTTACAGGCGGCGTGAATTTCTTACCATCAGGAAATCTATCTGCTTGTTTGCCTTCCAATATCGTAAAAAAAAATCCGCTATAATAACCCACCAGCCGTGTGTTGGTGATAAGAGATCACCGTGAACTATAACCACCATAATAAATGTCACAGATGCATCGCAGCCGAGATGTAAGGCCTATTGTGCATGTCTACCGCTACCTTACCCTACGGACCGGAGCATGATAGTCTTTACGGCGGAAGTAAGGCCATAAATCCCCATCCGGGAAAACTGCTGCAAAGCGCACTACCACCAGTGGTCTTATTGGTACTGACCTATAATTCAACCAGTGCTCGCCTCTTATGGGCTGCTGGTTTATTTAGATGATAATGGAAAACACATAGCTACAAATAGTGCAATGTACGAGTAACAGCGATACGTCAGTGCAATGTACGAGTAACAGCGCTGTGGTACTTATTTCCCAGTAAGATCGAGATATCAGTGTTGCCACACGTGGGCGCATGATATCAATTGCTTAGCCGCCCTTAAACTAAGGTCGGCGTTCTGTCGTGTTTCTAACAACATTATTAAGGTATACAATGCGAATGTGGATACAGGTAAACCTAGATTAACGTTCCATTAGCAAACCACTCAATTTTATGTATATAGGGGGTTTCGGGGGCAATAAATCGATCTAGCTAGGAATCATTTAAAAAAAAATACCGAGCAGAGCTCGGTCATCCAGATATTATATTATTAAGATATTACTTACTGTCTTGCGAATAAGTTCGCGTGACATTTCACGACAATCGCACTTAAACTTTGCGTCATTCCAGAGCACAATTTAAGATTTCTGTAAGAAATTATAGGTATAAGCATAAAGTTCCTGCTCGCCATTATAGTGTTACGATATGGAGAGGAGGGTCATGTTCGGGGAAAAGCAGCAGGCTTTAACTCATTTCAAATCATCACAACTTTTGCTAATAGTTGCCTAGAAAAAGTGGTATTAGATAAAAAAAAAACAATAAGCACTTATACAGTGCTTAGAATGGAATATTTTGCTAAATTTTAAGAAAAAATATTATTTAGGTGGATTGATCTGCACGCGTATTTCAATATAATGTATAAACTCTTGACTTTCTTAACCAACTAAGCTAACACAAATTCACTTTCTCAAAATTTGGTGAAACCTCATTTAGCAACTACAAGCTTCTTCTTCCCCCAAGGATCAAACATGCGTCGTTATTCGAATTGAAAAATTCTCCTACTTATCTAACATAGTGTTCATGACTCAGATATGCTCTTATTTCTTCTTTTTTTTTAAATATATGGTACCTACCTACCTACACTCGGATCTCACTTAGCCTATATTTTCGCCTTTTGCATTCTCAATCATTTCTTTGCGTACAAAAAGTTTAAATAAATAAATAGTCTGCTATTTATAAAATATATTTTGTGAAAAATCCAACTCACTTCTTTTACAAATATCCGCCTACCTCGTGACCGAAAAGAGCGTTAACAACATTTGCGACTACTTTCTGTATTACTCAGCATGACATTCACAAACACAGATATGTCATACGTGTGGAGTTCACACGGAATACCCTTTTGTTATATTTTATGTATGGCCGAGGTTCGCACGCTCTGTGGAAAACTCATTCTAACACATTCTCAACAATTTATCAACTTATGTACACTTAGTAGATAGTTGGCTTAAATAACTTAGTGGCCACTAAAACATAAACTGTCTAATTATCTCACTGTATAATTTGTAAACATGTATATGTTCGTATATGTCTAGAAAAATTAGGCGCAGAAAAACTGTACTAATTGGTAACTATTGGTATATGTACTACTACCTGTAGCTGGCGGCAAACAAATTTCATGAAAATCGGTTCAGCAGGTTTGTGTGAAGGAGTAACAAACAAACATACAAACTTTCGCATTTATAATATTATTAGGATTAGTATTGGTTGTAAACATTAGTTTGCATTCGTCTGGACCGTAGATTTAAATCAAATTTTATTAAATTAATTATTATTAATTGGAATATCGGTAGAAACAGTTACATCCAAGGTTACCTTTGTTGGAACTTTGGAAGATGTGTTTACAACCGCCTGGAACGTCTTTAAAGAAATCGATAATTAGAAACTGTTAAGTGGAAAGTCACTATAATAAGTAAAATTTGTTTTAATCGTTGATTTATTTAAAAAAAACGTATTTTAAGATTGACCAAGAAAAATAAAGACTATTTGATAACTTTAATTTAGAAAAATGCTTGTTTTTGTTAATAAAAACATTCCCCTGTATGGTTACAACAGTCTTGATTTTGTATAAAATCGTCAATATCTCAAAAATTATGCGGAAGTTGTGTGGCTTTTTGTGAGATATATATTTAGTTTACTATAGCCCTTCATTTTATTAACAAACATTCTCAACATTTAGTAACATTTGCTTAGGACAGTCTTGTATGGACGAATTTCCAAATAGCAGAGAAACACCCTAATAATAAATTCTAGTGCTATTTTCGTTACTGTATCCAACATTTTTTCTACGTGTGTTATGTCTGTAAAAGAAATGCTATTCAACGAGTTTTAAATACTCATAATATTATTCCGAAATATTTTTGACGACATAGCCAATAAGAATACCTTGGCACTTGGCAGATACTCGACCGTCGCATTATGTCGGCATATACCTGTCCCTGAGAATTAATAATCAGCTTCTACGCGGAAAACCCACGTTTTATCGATTTTACAGCTAAGTTCTAGTTCAAAGGCGAGGGGAGACCAGCACTATCATCATCATCAATGCGAAAATAATGATTAAACTTGGTAGATTTTATATCATCAGTTTATAAAACCACTAGCTTCTGTCTGCGGCGTTGCCCGAGTGGTCCCAGAGGAAAACATACAAACTTTGGCATTTTACATTTATAATATTAATATGATAGGACAGGATGTATTCTACATTAGATATTTTTCTTATTACTTCTTTATCGAAATAAGACAATCCAATTTGTTTGTTTTTTTAATATCTGCAGTATCTATCACAACTATTACCGTCGTATTTATAAACGGAAATGAAAGTTTGATTTTGCTCCAAGGTTGGAGTGGGCATTAGGGGACGTCCATAAATTACGTGAGATGTTTAAGGGGTCGGGGGAGGGGGTCGAGCCAAATCTCACATAATCTTACGTTGGAGATAGGGGGTCTTGGCAAATATCAAGCATTTTTTTATTGAAACAAAAAATATATACTATATTGGTCCATTTAATCCAAATTGTCCATTCTTAAGATTAATCTTAATACGATTAGGATCATTCACTAATTTGGTCGAAAGAAAATAATTTCATTCGTACTTCACGGTCATTTCGGTGGATTGTCCACCATATTTGTTTTTGTTTCTATACTTTTTATCGTCGGTGCTTGGTGGAATTCCATTCCTGATACAACTTATTTACAAACACTTGTACTTTCCACAATATATTTTTTGGCCGTAGCCAACCATAAAAATAAAAACAAATTTATTTAAATTTGAAGATCGAAAAATACCCAAAAATATGAAACTAATTAATGGTAGTAAAAAACATTGTTTTGTTGTCCGACACAGAAATCGAACCCAGAACAACATGAAGTCAAGTCCTACGCTGGCGATTAAACAAAAAAATATTACTTTCAAAATAAGCTATGTTTCATGCATATCATTATGCCTTTAGTTTATTTTTTACACAGTTACTCGGTAATAACAATTACAAGATAGCTGTGACTTGGAGTAAGCGATTTTTATTAATAAGATGTTTAGGATTTCATTAAATATTACATTGTCGAGGAGTACATAATAATATACACAGTAACATTATATTATAAAATGGTTACATCATAGATTGTATAAGTAACACGTTTATATATTAATAAATTTGTAGAAAAGTGAATTCTGCACATTAAAGATATCTCAGTAAATCTGTTTTCTTATTTTAATTCTCCGCACCGGAACATTACAATGTCATTATGGCGACAGCAATCGGTAAGGTGGATCCCTAGTTGGACCAGTTTCAGCAAGGCACTCTACCGCCAGTGGTCTTGTTGGTAATCTCCCAATTGACCTTTGTTCCCCTCTGACGAGGGCGTTCATATGTTAATTTTTTAGGTTTTTTTAGAGACATTCCAGGCGGTTGCTTCCAACAAGGGTAACCTCGGAGGAAACTTTGTTTCCATCTTTGATCATCATCAAATTTGGATTAAACCTGCAGACGGAATTGGTGAGGCGATGGATCCTACCAAAAACAAGTTGCAGAACTTTATCGACCGTGCATTTGCTTAGTTTGGGCTTAGATTAATTTGTTTATTTTGTTCAGAGATATTATTACTTTTGTTAACCTACATGTCCCAAAATATAATAGTAATAATTTTTCATTAGATACCTAAAATGTTATGTACATATCAGAAACTGCTGAAGTGACTGCATGTCCTACCCATTTTCATTGAAAATTTACATTTTAAAATTTACAGAACTCCTTTTACCATTTTACTAGATCTATGATGATTCATTATTTTGCCATTTGGTTGCTTACGCTCTAAAAATAGATTTAGGAAACTAAAATTTTCGCAACTGAACTCATTTTTTGAGAATTTCTGTCTCGCTGTCCGTTTCCTGGCTGTGATCCACACCTATCTGAAAAGGGATCATGACGAAATTTTGCTGGCAGGTACTGATTCATTCATTCAGACCTATTTAGTGAATACTTAACAGATTGCCTCGTAATTGTTGTCAGGTCATATGTTTTACTGTTTAGAAAGTACAGATGAAAGATATAACCACCATTACTCCAACTTACTTTCTTAACTTGAAACACGGAAAATATTTGAATGCATAGGTCATCTTAAGCTAACTTCTTGACTTTATTATAAATCCTAACCATTCTAACATTTAAAAAATTAGTTCACTCAGACTAACAGGTGGAGAATTTTGTATAAGGAATTAATTATTACCTGTAAATCTTTAACAGGAAAACAACAAGTAAATAAATTTTCCCATTACAAACTGTTATGAGATGTCAAGCACAAAAAAGTTCTTCAAGTCATCTAGTGAAATATAAACAAGAGTAGCAAGTTCTAAATAACAAACAGCTTTTAAATGAGAAGGTTAAACTTACAATTGTTAATATCATTTGACCTAGTTACATGATAATATTTACATTCAATAAATTTATAACTGGAGTAGAATGATAGTGTTGAGCTATTGTAACATTGATTATGTATTATATTTATAAACATAGTGTAAATCTTTATTTTTATCTAGCTTTTACCAGTGAATTGTTTTCCTCTTTCACTAAAATCATTATTGACAAGAGTAAGTCACTTGGTAAGGATCCATCACTTTACCTGTTCTTGCCGCCATAAAGACACTGTCATGTTCGGGTCTAATGGGTAGGATAGCCAGTAATTTGCATAATTGGCTGAACATCCTTGTAGCAGAATGTAAAAAATCTCAATTTCCTCATAAATGTTAGGTGACTGAAAATTACCATCAACACTTTCTAATTGAAAACTTTGTGTTCTAGTTTGTAAGCTTATAAATGTATTTTAATAGTTAGCATTTTATAGCAACTCCATAGAAAAAGCATTAACCAAATAGGTACAATAAAATGAAAATACCAATTCTTTCGCGCTTCAACTGTGTTAAATCCTGGCTTTAATAAGAAAAATATTTTTTCATTTTCATTTAGAGAAAAGGACACAAAAGGGCAAAAAGGTCCCAAACATCTACAATACCATGTTGTTCTAGAATCTAGATAAAGGACTCAAACAAGGGTTTGAACTTCATCTATGTTGATATCTTATGCTGACCAGAACTGAGGAAAGGGTAACCTGTACACTTTCACAGTTGGCCTAACACTACTACCATAGGGTCTCACCTTAATCATGGTACATTATGGTATAGACCACAATTGTGTACCATCAGGAGAGCTGTGGGCTTATTTACTGTCGTATCACATAAAAGTTTCAAGACAATTACATTATTGAAATGTAATTTTGTTAAAAAAAGTCAATAAATTAATTTTAAAAAAAGGTGTCTAAGTCTGCCCTCAAGTTGAATTTCATTGTTCTGCAATTGTTTGTTCTACATTTCATAATCACAGATGAATCCTATATATATACAGCCATTCCTATACAAGTCAAGTGGGATAAAAAATATCCTATGTCTGTCTCGTAGTTCAAAGTTAGCTCCTCGTCAATTTTCAGCAAATTCGGTGCAGCTATTCCTGAGCTATATATAGTGTAACTAACACAACTATGTTTTATAAATATATGGATATAGATTTCACATACTTATTCTATTTTTTTTTGACAGCTCTCAGCACTTGCTGTTGACGCGTTCCAGTTTGAAGGACAATGTAGCCGGTAAATTTACTTTTGCTTGAGGCCTTACATCCCGGCATCAGGTTCGCAACGCAGCATTACTACTTTTAGTGTCTCTATGGGGCGTGAATTTCTTACCATCAGGAAATTGGCCTTTACAATATCACAAAAAAAACTACTAATTGGTCTTACTACGTGAATGTAGAACCCAGTATAACAACACAAAAAGTATTACATCATTCTAAAGGCGATTTTGCATAAGATTACTTTGCCTACAAAGACTTCAGATTATCAAAGAATTGATCTACAATATGCTTTAGCTGTGAAACCTAAGTTACTTGTTACGAATTTATGGATATGTAATTAAATAATGATAGACTGTCTTTTAATAACATGTAAAATTACTAGATATACCCTTTGCCTTTGCAGTAGAATAACTAGATGGTATTAAAAGCACTGAATACTGACAGTGCTTAAACGAGCACTGGATGTCACCCAATACACGTACATATTCACACATCTCCCAGGATATTATAATTTATAACATGGCTAAGTACTTATTCTAAGTTTATCTAATCTAAATCTAATCCATTTCAAAATATTCTTCTGTGGACTAGAAGTACATGTGTTGGACTTGACTGCATGAGGTCCAGGGTTCGATTCCCGAGTCGGCCAATAAAAAGAAAAGTTGGTTTTTCCAATTTTCTAATTTGGCTGGTCGTGGAAGCCCTAGTTGTACCTCTGCCTAACTCTTTGAGGATATGGGCGTGAAGGTACTTTTTTTACATAGTTATTTAAGTATCTGGTTAATGGTAATTAGTAGGTCATAAAATTTTTAATTTATAGTAAATAAGAATAAGAATTTATCAAACTACATACATAACATTATATTAAATAAAAATCAAAACAGGTATGGTCAACTAAGGGCCATAATTCTATTTTTGAAATTACAATTTACTTTAAATGCAAATTTGAAATTCGATTGTTTAATTGACAGGACACTTGTTAGTTAATTTTTATGGTTTACGTAAATAAATACGTAAACACAAAGCTAGCAGGTAGGTAACAAAAACAAACTGCGCAAGGTCAAAGACGTATCAAAATTACGCAAATTAAACATGCGAACTATTAAAGTACGACGATTAAGCATGGTGTTATCATTATCGTAGTTCTAGTAATCAAATAATGTATATCTGATAAGACTAGAAATAGGTGAGCTAAGCCGTGGATGCATGGTTGTTATTTATATATGGCTTATTTTACTAACCTGCTATTCTCAAAACAGCACGATCAGCCGGGTCCAACTGCAAAATAGACAAAGGTTTGTCCTTCGCCCATTCTTTCAAGCTGAAATCGTTCTCAAATTCCATGTTTTTGTCATCCAAAACAAGCAATCTCGCGCGAACTCTCGCACATAATTGAATCAGTCCCACCGCACTACACTAGCTACGAATTACACTCATTTTAACTTTTTGATATCTTTACACATAAATTCAAAGTAAAAATAACGTTATTCTCATTATAAAATGAAAATCAATAAACGCCGTACAAAACCCACGAAAGATACGGCTGAACGTATCTGAACAACTTGAAAACTCAGTTAACTCACAATTTTATACTTAACTAAGCACAAGAATTCTATACCGAAATACAATAACGTAACACATTAACAAGAATCCAGGAGGACGGAGTAAATACAATTTGATTAGGTTAGTAAACAACAATAAATTGTCATACACCGTACCGGCGGGCAGACATGATGCGACTGTCTAGTTCAGGACATAGCCGCATGGCGCTTACGGTGCTCAGCTGTTTCTGCGCACGCTCACGTTGAATATAGCCCGACTTGAGTAAAAATCATATTTTTGCTAAGCTTGACAGTAAAGCTATGCTTTCTATTTATCTTAGACGTATTATAATATTTTGAAATAACTAGAGTCACCTGTTGACTTTAACCAAAACTAAATTATGACGGCAGATTGGATGCATGTGTATGGTGCTGCCATATTATTATTCTTTAAAGTTATTGTAAGAATATTGGTAACAATAACAATTGTCGAGTATAACAAAACCCAGGACTCGAGTTCGATTCCTGACGGGAGCACCCATTTGTGTGATGAACATTTTATTAGATTTTCTGCATTTTTGGGTTTGAGTGCTTGCTAAAGTTATTCCAGTATCTATTTACTTAATTGAATGTATTAGAATTGCTTTATAACTCCTATAACACAAGCTTGTCATTTTTGCTTACTTTGGGATATTTATTTACTTATTCATAAACTAAGTTCAGTATGTTTGCGTATGCCATTAAGGAGCTCAACGCATAGTTTTAAAAGCTTTGAATCAACTGGGAGCTTATTATGTATCTCAGTGGCCAACTCAAATGGAAAAAGTATTCATCAAATAGCTGTCAAATGACGTGTTTTATAGTTGCTATCTCCAGTGACAAACAGAAATACAAAGGAGACAGCAACTGAGATACGTAATCAGCCCTCTGATGCGGGATACAGAAAACTTAGAGATATAGGACGTTCTTTGAGCTAATTGTTGCCTTAAATCTAAGTCATGTTCATCTACTTCCCATGAATAAATAAAATAAAATCACTGGAATAATGACACAATTACATAATACTACGTGATATACGTATTAAAGACTTACCATTTATTAAATTTAAAAAAATGTATTAAATTTAAGTTATAAGGTAAGGATAATTATAAGAACTCAGATTATTTAGAAGATAGAAATGACTGAGATTAACATATTTTTTTATCTCTACAAATTAATTATATATGTAATATGCTTTTATAAATTATATTTATAAGAAAAAAAGACAATCCCGCTCAGTTTGTTTCGCCAGATCTTCTCAGTGTGTAGCCGCGCGTTCCGATTTGGTGATAGTTTTTAGAATTCAAGACTCTTTTTATTATACAGATATAAGTGAAAAAATATATATTTCGATTTTGACATAATACATTAATTTAGATTGAAATAAAATTTTGAAAGTTGAAAGTTTTTTTATTTGAATGTTCCATGAGGCACGCTACATGCACTAATGTCTAATGCCCGATAATCAACGCAACGTTATCCATAGGTTGAACTATTTGAAGCGTTACTCATATTTACAAAAAATGCTTAGAGTTAGGTACCAAAAACGATCAACCTTTGTTAGCAATCTTACTAATCGCACGAAATACCACCATCCGTAAACAAAACGACTCATTTCTTTAATATAGGAACCGGGCATATGCGGGATGGAAGCGTCAAGAAAAAAGCGTTGCAACAACAATATTTCTTTTTGGATTTTTTTATGTAATTAAGCCGTGAGCAAAGACTTGGCTCTTCTGGTGGTAAAAGATAACTGTGGCCTCTTGACACCATAGATGTTATTGGTACATCACTGTCCTGTGACTGGGATGTTGGGCCTATTGTGCAAGTCTTCCGGCTATTCCTACCCTTTGGATCGAAAAATTATACTGTCATCATGGTGGTAGAAACAGGCATACTATTCTACCATCCAAGGTCTTATTGTTAAACACATATTTAAACTACGCTCGCTTTGTTTAGCTGCCAGGGCACAATGTTAATGATATGTTGAACTCAATGGAAATGGAATGGACAATATAATGTAGAAATTAGTTTAATGGTAACCCTCACCGTCGCCATGGTTACGTATCTGTCAAAATATTTGTTGATGATAATGACATTTGACAATAATGATGATTAGAGGTTTCGGCTATCGCAATTTTTCCTTTTTCAAAACCAACAAAATACCTATTTATTTCAAGATTCATTTTGTTAAAATAAAATATGTTTAATGTTGTCTTTCAGAATTAGAAAATAATTATAATATGAACGATCATCGAGCAACGTGGAGTTCAAAATAACACAAAAAAACGGAATAAGATTTCCAAAACTGCCCTACTTTTGAAAAGTTTTATCGATAAGATTTGTTCCAAAATTCTATTGACCTACTTATGTATCTTTTCTGCGTCTTCTGTGTTAAAGTTATGCAATAAGACACTCATATTTTAAAATCACTGCTAGAAACAGTGTGAATATGAAACAAACGTAAAAATGAAGATCAATCATTATGATATCTGAATATGGGTGATAATTACCTCTTAACTTCGTTGTTGGTGAGTATTTGTTAATAATAACGGTTTTAGTTTAACTTATTTTAAGTTGGCTCCATATCTAGGCTCTATATTATACTAGATTTGAAGCTTTTGTTTGTCCAGCACCTTAATGGTTGTCAAACGTCAGTTATTCTTGGTATTACAGTCGCACACCAAGTTAGTTATTTTATATTTTCCACCAATTCCACCAATGCCGATTGGAACGGAGACCCTGAACTAGGCCACAAGGTCATCACATGTCTTTTACTGAAATATCCACAGATCTAAGAGCTTCATGGAGGGTAGGAAAGCTTCGGGACTGCAAAAAAGGTGTTAGAATACTCCAATGCCATTTTTGAATTAGATACACCAGCTTTCATATTCCTGCTGCCCTAGCTTTAGTGGTTGGCATCATTTGTTTCATTTTGAGGCTATGGTAGTCCCCTGAACTTATTTATTTTATGACTTAATTCACCTACCTTGTGCTAGTATAACATAATTCATTTATTGGCTACAGGTAATAACATCAGAAAATAATAGCTATGAGGAATAAATGATATTAGAATAAATTACCATATGGACTAAATAATAATAAAGGAGTAAATAATTAAAACTTGCTTAATTTACAAGGTTGATTGTAAGACTGACTTATTTTTGTCATTTTGTATCATTATAATCTTTAAATGTAAATTTGCTTGCTGCTTTAATAAGGAAATAAGCTTAACTTTTTATAAGATTTGCGTGTAAGCCCTTGTAAAGGCCCACCATGTTTGTAAATCAATTAATTTAAATTTGAAATCTGACTGCTATTATTTTTTAAAACGAGTCAATTTCACACTAGTCTAACATCAACTTATTCATATTTTAATGACAGCATCATCTGGGCTATGCTGCTGATGATGCTGTCATAAGTGAAACTGGTAGTCTATTTATAAAATAATAAATTATAAGTGATACGTAAAACAGTACAAGTGTTTCTTCATTTAAAAATATGAATATTTGGAAGTTTTACCAAGCGATGACAATGGTAAATATTAAATATCAACTTATTCAGTTGGTGTCTTCTCTCAGTAAATTAGTCAAAAGCTGAAAAGAAATATGAGTGTGGCTGGCTAATACTAGGTTTATTTTTTTACCCATAAAATCAAACAAAATATTTGTAATTTTTGATAGAACATTAATTTGTACTTGAATTTATCTTAGCAATCATCAAAAAGTTTATAATGAACAGAAACAGGGAAGTTAATAACAGAGAAGAAGATACTTCTGAAATGTTATTTTTCTTTTTTTTATCTATTAATGCATGTGTGTATGTTAAAAAAATTATGTTCTTTTCCAGCCAACATATAGTAGAGTATATAAAAGTGGCTTTATAAGAGACACGCCAAAGCTTACATTCACAGCTAACTTTAGCAGTAAGCACAGAGAATTTGATATATCTTCCTCAGATATAAGAGATAGCATGCGTCAAAGTATTTTAAACTCTGTGTTTAAAGAAACAGAGTCAAGAATGATGCAGAGTATTGATAACAATCCGTTGTATGAAGATCCTAGAGATATGATAGGTAAGTGATAACAGTTACATGATTTATTTCTGTCATGATCATTTAAGCTCTTTACTGTCAACAAAAAAAAGACTAGAACTTTATTCCTCATATATTTTATTCCTTCACTTGATGTGTACATAAGTCTACGTAATGGTCTCTTCTGAAAAGAGAATGGTTGTCCATGTTGTTTTTTGAAAATTTTGTCATAGGTATTTATTGAATTACAAACTGGAGTGTATACTTATATGTAGGTATGTACTGCGATGTTGTGTATGGACAGATAATACTTTTAGGCAAACCAGTGAAGCCTCCAAGAAAACGCAACTTACAAGGTGTAGCTATAACCTCTCCACGAGGTAAAGAAAGCAGAGCTAAACTAAAGGAGCAGAAAAGAAAATTGAGTAAAAAATATGAACATTTAGTAACAGCCCTTATGGACAAATGTGAGGAAAACATTATGACGGTTAGTTGATATTGTATCTTTTGACACACAAACTCTTCTGTACATTTGACAGTAGTATTGTAGCAATATCCTGCGGTTTCGCCCATAACTTTGCTCTTACTAAATGGAGTCTAATAGAACATTAGGTATCAATTTTTGATCGCCACACTTTCTAGAAATCTTACATACATGTCTTCACGCCAAAAGACTTACGGGGTGACAGAGTATTGAATGCACAATTAACGATCTTGGGAGAACTGCCTAGATTGTTCCACATTCATTACCTCATTACAGGTGAAAATGTTTCTTGAAATTGATGTTGCTGTCTCAGAGACTTTAACAAACAAGTATTTTAATCTTTCCTCAATTTAATAATAGTGTAGAAGTAAAGAGAGGTTATGATCATCCTATTAATATTATAAAAAGGAATTTTGTTACTCTTTCACACTTGATTGGCTGAACGGATGTGTTTGGAACACAGATAGATCGGGACCTGGCTTAAAATATAGACTATTTTTAATCCCGATCACACAACGGGTTCCTGTGAAAACGCGGGGGAAGCCGCAGGCCACAGCTAGTATGTACAAATCATCTAGGTTTGAGTCATAGTTTCAGGGTAAAAATGAAGTATTCCCCTTCACTTCGACTATGTGTACAACAAACAACATCCCTACCAACAAATAGGACCTCAACCTCTTACATGTTAAGTCAACACCTTAGTACAATGTATACTGCAGTAATTAATGGTAGATGAAGTTCATGACTCAAGAGCAAATGGGCATCCAAATAAAAAAAAAAATAGAGTATCTTCACGCCCATATCCCCGAAGAGGTAGGCAGAGGCACAACCAGGGTACCCACGACTAGCCGAAGATACTAAGTCCCATAATGTGATAGGTGGCAAGCCTATCGCCAACCGGGCACATATCCTATCCCGAGCAACATTTTTTTTTATTAGAAAATTGGAAAAATCCGTTTTTCTTTTTGTTGCCCGACCCGGGATTCGAACCCGGGACCTCATGCAGTCAAGTCCAACAACTGAACCGCTAGACCACAGAGGCGATAAATCCAAATAAAAAACAATATGGATGTCTGAAACAATATCCTTTAAATCGTTAAACAGTTAGATAATCCTAAATTATTCAAAAATCTTTACAGATATCCGATAAAGAAACTCAAATTACTAAACTGAAGGATAAATTGAAGACTGTTCTAGAATACAACAGGCTGTTTGCTGATGAAAACGACCGTGTCAAACAGGAATATACAATATTAACAAATTACATCGAAGAATGTAAAAAGGTTATTAAAATAGAGAAGGAGAGGAATGAAGAGTTGGAGAGCAGAGTGAAAAAGTTTGAAGAAAAATTACAGCAATACGAAGTACCAAATAAAGGTAGGTACTTTTTATACTGGCGTCATTTTTTTTTTTTTAGTCTTATGTTTTAGAGGGGTTTTGTTCAAAGACATGTCAACCCCATCGTACCCGATCACACTTTTGTCCCTCATATTACAAAAAAAAAAATTAAATATATAAAAATTAAATACTTAATAATAATTATACTATACCTAAATTTTGTCAACTAGCTAACCAATATCGTTAGCTAGTTAACAAAGTTTTTTTGCCAATTCTGTGTTTGGACTTGACAAAATTTCCTGCACTAAACCTACACTGTTTTCGTTTAACTGAAATTCTTGCACCAGTAATGTTCTTTCATTTTTGTTCCGACCACATTCCATCAGCAAATGTTGCACATCTTCTATCTTATTACAAATTTCACAATTAGGTGAATCTTTTTACTGGCGTCATGGTTCCTTATAGTTTATACACTAGCGCTGTACCACGCCAAGGTATGCGTTCGGGCTGATGGGGGGAAGTATTGGTTGTTGCCAGTGGGTACGCCCTGTCAGTCCGCCATCATCGCTCATAGTCTACCGCATAAAAAATTGGAAACAGTTTTAAAATTTGTGTGTCAATTAAAGGAGAGATATAGCTGTCTCACTCCCTTTTGACATTTGTTCTTTTACTTAAACTTAAGTTAGTTTTTTACTTTGTAGTTTCTAATACATTTACGTTTTTTTTCACATGCATGAAATTCATCGAATTTATATATTATTTCTTCTTTTATTAATTGATGCCTACAGTTTCTCTTACAAACTGTTGGTGATTTATAACGATAAACTAGAGATTGATGAATGATGAATGACCATTAATATTAAAAACCCAAGATGCACATTCTTCACCAAAAAACCTTACGAGCACACAATTTGAAATTATTTGTCATTTAAAAATATGTGAGTTTCACGTAGATTCGTATCGTTCGTATCACTGCACACTCACGTATAAAACGAAGCATCTGATCCCCGTTCAATACTTTCAAAGTACTGTAACGGGTCGGATATTTCGTTTGTAGTTTATATCAACTATAGCTACAGTTTCTAATCATCGACGTTTAAGTATCAGAACTTATGTTCGAGACCGTGTGGTTTGGGTTTTTATTTCAATTTTTATGATCCTGGTTTCTAAAGGTATACTTGAGGCTGCGCTGTTTAACAATAACTCTCTCATCACTCGAAAAAAGAAGAAAAAAATTCAGCGAAGGCCGCGCTGTTACTTCCCAAGCTCAAATAATTAGGAATTTTGCCCCGTGTTGGTCCGGGCTCCTTTGTAGAATAGACCATCTGCCTTCCTCGACAGGCAGCTCGTAAAAGGCGAGGATAGGCTCACCGACATTAACACCGTGACATCTGACTAGGTGGTAGAGTCTAGCAGCGACTCGCCCGGATTGGTACCACCGCCTTACCTATTCCTGCCGCCATAACGTCATGACGGGTTTCGGTTCGGAGGGTAAGGTTGCCGGTGAACTTGCTTTTGCTCGAGGCCTAACATCCCGGCCTCGGGTTGGCAGCGCACTATTACCAACTTTGGTGTCTCTAGGCGGCGTGAATTTCTTTACATCAGGAAATCCGTCTGCTTGTTTGCCTTCCAATATCATAAAAAAAAAGAATTAATTGAAATTGTTTCCGTTTGTATTTCTTTGCTTTCTCTGTTTCTCCTGTCATAACAATATCAAATACCCTATCGTCCTTTTATGATTTGAAGGATATAGTGATAAACTAAATATCCTTCAAGGTGATGAGCAGGAAATCTATTTGAAATAAACATTCCAATATTATGAAGAAAAAAATTAAATGTTTATTCTAGATTCATCTACTCCAATCCCTTTAGTTGAGGTCTGCATGAGTTGCAGCAGTCGGCAGATAGTGCTGAATCAGGCGCAAGAGCACAACATTCGACTTCAGAAAGACATGCAAGCAATGAAGGATGTTTTATATAGGTAAGGGTAAGATTTACTGTTCAACCCTTAGTCTAGTGACTAGCAGCCAATATTAATAACCTACGTATAGATAAAGGTAGGCGTACTAGAGTTTTATTGCTAAGTTAGAAAAATAACAGAGGTTGCTTTGTAACTAATCTAAAATACTACTATGTTTTATCTCAGATAGGTTATTAATATACGCCGTAAGACGAAATAGAGTATGGTATATTATGTAACGGCTACAGTGGACGTTGCAGAATATGGTAAACATACAGGGTAACATCTAGAAGACCAGCCAAATTTTGAGAAACGGTTAGGAATTCGATCTATGAAAAAAATACAAATTAAGAAAAAGCAATTTTATAATTTTTATCCAACGCTAAAGATGCCTGGTTATAACGTACACATACCATAAAACTGGTTTCCGCCGACCACACTCGCGTTCGTAGGCTGGTGACGTCATGACGTACTAGGTACGATATAGCATGACAATAAGTAAAGCAATTTTGCGGACTGTTGTAAATTATTGTTTATATAAAAGTAGATATTACAGTTTGGCATTTATATTTAAAATGCATTACCATTTAAGCGTTTTCCCTCATAAATTAAAATTTGGCCGGTCGTTTCAAAGTAACCTTGTGTATACCATATTGTGGATAAAATAGAATTGGAGTTTTATGAATGCGAAGTATGATTGCCTAAATCGAAAGCCAAGCTAGACCTCACGGTTTATCCTTTCTTCCTTTTTTAAAAAATCATGACGAATGTCCTGAGGCAAAAAAATATTGTCTATTAAAACAAAAAATGCTTACCTTAAAGGTACCTTAAAGGCTTTGATGTATTTTTTTATTCACTATTTATAGGCTAAATGTTCAACTATCAAGATACCAAGAAAAACTTCGAAACAACATACAAACGTTACAAATAGACGGAAAAGAGGCACTGAAAAATAGAGATCCTTTTGATGGGTTTGATTCTCTTATCAATGCAAGCTTAGGAACCAAACCGGGTATGTTTAATGTTACTTTGTTATTATTAATCTGAGCTATTTGTGTACATTATGAACTATTTTATAAAGATTAATATTTTACCGTTTCTAGGGTTTCCCATTGTTTCAAAAAACTTTAAAATTGATTTGAATATGATGAAATAAAGTGTTTGGAAGAAAAATAGTATTTTTTGAATTTCATCTTTTTATTGTTTTAAAAAGTATTTTTGTTGTATTTAATTGTACTGAAACTTGTTTGACAATAGAAATTTAAATAAATGAACAGTTCATTTTTAAATATTTTTATTTAATAAAGCCATGTTGCTGTTCTCTTCCTGCCAAATTCAAATTCCAATCTAATTCTAAAAATACTGTCATAGTGAAAGCTTCTGTTGCGGGTGCGGAGAGTAAGTTAAGACTTATTTATTAAGTAAGTTGTTGCGTGCATTTTTAAGTATGACTAAATTGGAAATTTCCTGAATTTTTTATCATTCTCTTTCTCTGATTTTTTTATCGCTGTTTAATTTGACTGGTAATTTGGCCTGTGGTATCACAATTTCAAATGTTTAACCATATACCATAAAATCCATAAATTTACTATAAAATATACCATAAATACCAAAAATAAAATCTTATAATAAATTGTTGTATCTATTATGTCTTATAGGCTGTAATCTTTTGTAAGTAAAATTTTAAGCTCTCCATATTTTATAATAACATTTAACGGCCGCGCTCAGAGACGTCAATTCACATTTAATCTATCGTTAAGTCACAATTTTGTATAGAAATTGTTTTAATGACTTTAAAAGATGATTGAAGTCTCTGAGTGCGACCGTAAGTGATTTTTGTTATGAAATGTCTTATTACAGATACAGAAGAAACTCACACCGAAGGATCAACAGTACACACAGAAAGACTAGTGGATTTGTCTGGATTATTAAGTGCACAAGCATTAGGTAACTTTATAATTTTATGAGTAAAATATTTATTTCTATCCACTATGCTTTAACTTTTAAGCCAATTTCAGTATTATCCCAGTCCATTGTTCGAGATACTGCTTCTCCAAATATCGTCACAATGACTACAATAAAATTTAGAGTTACAGTTAGAAAATAAACTATTTTCCATTGGAGTTTTCTTATTTCTTAATTTTTTCTTGCCGCCATAATCACATTGCTAGGACCGTTTGGTTCCGGTGCGGTAGATAGAATAGTCTATAGCCTAAACCACGGTCACAGAACAGCGACGCACCTGTCATGCACATAGCAACGTCTGTGGTATCTGTAAGCCACATAATTATCTCTTACATTAAGAAATCCGTCTTCGTATTCATTCTTACTTGTAGTCGCCCGTTGGCCGAAATTCGACCATAATAAATTTTAATATCTTGTTTCATTTCTTAAGACCAACTACTTTGTTTCCAAAATGTATGGTGCGCCATCTGTGATCTTTTATCGTTATCATCAATATATTTGTTTGTGTGTTTCAAATGCATGGTAGTGTGGGTAATATTTTATTTGTTGATTTAATGTACTTTATAAGCATTATTATTGAAAAGTATTAGCGTTCTGCACTTCTCCTACACATAAACTATAAGTGTGCCAAATTGTTTGCTCCTGCGTCCGCGCAATTTTCGTAAAAAGGGGTCCAAAGTTTTGGCATCACGTATTAATATATATATGATAAGAATAAAACTTGTTTATTTTGAATAGTCGACGCTAATGTCTGCCATCAGAAACAGGATTCCAATAGATGACAAAGTGATGTTACCTATTCGGATAAGTCTTCAAAAAATTCTACTAAATAGTCGTCACTAGCGAATAATGTGTATATTTCTTTTAATTAATTGTCTTTCACATAGGCCTTTTCTCCTTTAAAGGATTCTAAAATCAACACCGGGTAAAACAATGAAAAACTTAAGAAAAAAAACTATTTTTAACGTTTACAGCTCCCTTATTCGATGCTTATCAAGAAAACTTACAAGAAAAAGACAACCTCATAATGGATTACGAAAAGCAATTTGAAAATATTAACAAAAAATCAAAACAAATTGTAGACGATAATAAAGTTTTAACAGAAAAGATTAAAACAATAGAAGACGAGTTAGTTGAGGTGAAACAGAATTATAAGAAACTTATGGTTGAGAAAGAAACAGGAGATGTTGAAAGAGCTACGTTGTTAGAACGAGCTGAAAGGGCGGAGTTTAAATTAAAAGAAGTATACGAGCTCTATGAAGATAAAAGTTTGTATTTGAATTTGTTTAATATACATTGTAGTTGTAATAATAGATAAACAAATATAACTAGAAAAAAAGTATATATTTTTTTAGATATTGGAAGGCAAACAAGCAGACGGATTTCCTGCTGGTGAGAAATTCACGCCGCCTAAAGACACCAAAGGTGGTAATCGTGCGTTGCCAACCTGAGGCCGGAATGTTAGGCCCCGAGCAAAAGAAAGTTTACCGACTACCTTACCCTCCGAACCGGAACACGTAATGTTATGGCGGCAGGAATAGGTAAGGTGGTGGTACCAATGCGGGTGAGTCGCTGCGAAACTCTATTTTCTCTCTAATCTCTATTTCTCAATTAAGTGCCTCGTAGAGTTGAACAGGTACGCCAACACTACGGGTTTTGGCGTACTTGTTTACGCTTAACTCCACCGACAAACCGTGAGGTTCGGGTTCGATTCCCGATCAGGCAGGCTTTCATGTGTGAACAAAGTTGTCTATATTTGCGGGTTTGGGTGTTTATTAAATTTATACTGTTGTTAATGCGAGTATTTCTATGTGTTGGTATCGTCATTTAACACTCATAAAGCAAGAATGCCATTTACGTGCTTTGGAGTTACATTAATTTTAATGATTTGACCATGTGCAATTCCATTTTGAAATTCAATCTTGGTAATTACCAAGACTTATGGCTATTAGTTTAAGCTATACCGGCTGATTTTGATTTTACGTTCAATATTCGTAGTTAAATGAAGAGAAAGATAGGCCTTGTTTTTAATTCTAAAAACTGTTAAAATTATGCATTTCTCAACAAAATTCCGTTTCCCAAAAGTGTGGATAGAGGTGTATACCAGGGCACCCACGAACAAACGAAGTTTCTTTGTTCCACAATGTGATAAATGGCAAACCTATCGCCAGACCGGTGGTGTGTAATTCTGACTAACTTTGTTGTAATTAGAGAATTGAAAAAACTCATTTTTTGAGTTTTGAGTCGACACTAACAGGTGATCACTTTACTACAGAGGTTACTTTTTAAGTAACATAACACTATTTTCAGTGTCAGCAATGATGAGGGACTATGAGACTGTCCACAGAGAGTACTTTAGCGTGAAGAATGCTCTAGAAGCTTCCACGGGACGTTTGGCACAGATGGACGTGTTAAGGACACGCACCGTTCCCGCTGATCTTCACGAACGGAGACTTGATCATTGTAAACGGTGTGTTTTATTGTAATAATTATCAACGGCATTTGGCGAACAGTCTGACCGTAGACGGACTACAGGGTGATTCAGCGGGGGAGCTTGCCTTAGAAGCTTCTATGGGAAGGTTCACTAACCGTCGATTTTAATAATCTATCTAAGATGGAAGATAGCGCTAGCAGAAATTAGTTACCAGGCTACCATAGTTATTTTCCAATAATAAACCATAATCCTAAAATTAAAAATTTTCAACAACCTCCTATAAAAACCTGTATGTACCTAATGTAGCTAAGAACCATCTCGATGACGTCAGCTTTCAAACAAAAAAACGATGGGTTGCATTCCGAGAGTGCAGGCAGAAGTGAAAACTTTGAATATTAACTTTGTGCATTTTTATTATTTTGGAATGGTAAGGGAACAATTTTGCACGATTTGCTTTAATTATCAGTATGAAAGTACTATAATTTAAGTGGTAGAACACAACATTAGTTGATTGCGCTACTGTACACAAACATGACAACACGATCATTCGCGCAATCGCCCTGCGCCGTCTTATTCTCGCTAGCACCCTGCGCCGTCTTAGGAATTTTCGGTCAGGTTTCGTGTCCTGACGCGAGTTTAGAAGTTTTTACCCATTCCAAAAAAGTGCGCAACGCCGCTAAAGAAGTTTTCACTTCAAAAAATCCGCATTTAAATCGGTCTGTCCGTTCAAAAGTTATGTTACCACAGACACACAAACATACACACAGATACACCAAAGTTTTAACACCCCTCTTTTAATGATGTAAGTATCTATGTTGACCACACACGAACATCGTTCTTGTATTCACAGATAAAAGTTAGGTAATATTATATATTATTTACATGAACGGAGGCTCGATTGATGTCAAAAGGATTTAATATTCTCTCGTGTTCATATTATAAAATTACATTGTAAGGGTATTTCTCATGAATTAATCGTAAAATACTTTAACTGGCTGTCGTAAATGATTCATAACAGCGCCATCTATAACTTTATGTTTTGTATTTTTTACAGACTACTGGAAGAGTTGAAACACCAGTACAACATGGAGTCTGAGCGCAAAACGGAACAGTTAAAGAAGCTAGAAGAAGATTATCGTAAAATAGAAGAAAAGTACAATAGACTGTGTCAAGATCATGAAAGTGTTAAAGAAGAATTACAGGCGGCTCTCAAAAATGGCAGGTAAATGGTGTTATAATGATGTGTAACATGAGTTCAATATCTAAGGCTTCACAACTTTGCACTCCCAATTTTGCCTTCGTAGTCCGTTAATGTCATTAGGATTCTTTTGCGTTTCCGAAAAATCGAATTGAAACGTTCGTTTTCTAAACAAAACGCTTCTATAAACGAACTTGAAGGTACATCTACTATTATTCTTACAATAATACCATTATTATATAATAAACATAAAGTCCAGAATATTTTTCCGGGAACAGTTATTGTCACGCTACTACGTGCCTAGTATGAGTCATGACGTCACCAGCTTGCGCATGCGATAGCGGTCGGCGTTTACGTTATAAACATGCAAAAATTAGTCAGACAAAAATTAAAATTGTATTATTTTGCAAAAATTATAATTTGTAAACGGAAAGTGTTATTGATTCCCAACCCTCTCTCAAAATTTGGCTGGTCCTTTAAATGTCCTTGAAATGGTGTATGACGCAGGTTGTACCGCAAGGCGGCGGTGATGTTCCGGCAGCGAGCCCGCGCGGCAGCGGCCCGCGCGAGCCGCATCCGCCGCAGCAAGCGCATGCACTCTGCCGAACCGCTGCGGCAGGCGCTCGACGCTTTGGAACGAATCAAAAGCGAGATCAAGGTATTCAGAATTCTTTATTCACATAGACTATACAAGTGGTACTTGGTCGCGTTAATTTTAGTATTAAACTACCATGGGATCTAAATCGCAGCATCACACTAAAAATATTAGGCAAAAAAAGAGCGCGCTTGTATTTTTTGAAATTAATTATAGTACTGGTTTAAATGTTACAGTACATGCATAAACTTCATTAGCTTTGGATTACTTCTATTGTACCCGTTAAGATTTTGGGATAAAAGTAGCCTACGTCTTTCTATGAAGTCTAGTCTTATGTTTTAGTAAAATTTATTTCAATCAGTTCAGCCATTTCGGCTTGAAAACGGAACAGACACACACACACTTTTGCTTTCTAGTCAAGTCTTTTTTCATGTAAATACTAGAAAGACGTTAGTGTCTTTACAGTCTCAACTGTACTTCTGCGATTCCCGTGAAATTCAAATGCACAGTTTAAAATCCTCAGGTAGAAGAATTTTGCAATAATCTTTATAATTTTCCCATCTGTTTAAAAAGTTTTATTTATTGTGGATTTTTATTAGTAACTTCAAATACACAAAGAGCTTCCGAAATTTGAGCTTCTTCATATTAAACGAACTGTATCCTCAACATTTTTCACCTCTGTGTAGAAATCTATATGCAGTTAAAGCCTAACAACACCAGCCCTATGGTAGAGTGATAGAAGCGGTCTTTTTAGTTGAAAATTAGTGTTGCTAAAAATCTAATGCAAAAACCAATTTTCACACAAGAAAATCTGGTTGCGAATGTCGCTTCGATGACAATAGACGAAAGAAATAGCTATAAGCCTAGGGCCGGGGCAACCCCCTGGCACTCCGCAGTCCATTAAATCCGCAATTCTTCTGATTTGTCTCGATTCACTCGCGTTTTTTCCAATCTTTTAATTTTTTTCCGTTGTTATTTATTTTGTTTTCTTACTGAGTGGTAGTAAGGCCGAAAAACTCGTTAATTTGTGCAAAATCGTTATCGAATAAATCTAAATAACAGTTCCTATATTCTGCATTTTTACCATGGTTTCCTTGTTGCAGAAATATGGAGCTTAACATTTCCGCCGCCATGACTTTATATCAAGTCGTTCTGATCAAGTTTTACAAGTATACTTAATTACTTCATGTTTTCTATTTCTTGTAATGTGAATAGTTAAATCTTCGATTAACGAAATTTACACATCCGGGTATCCATTACAGCTTTAGAATTACGACAATTTGTACTTTAATATTCCATATGTTTGGCGGGTTGTTTACGCTCAATTCATTGCTTGGCGTCAGTGGCACGAAAACGATTCGTTATGTTGGCGCCGAAAAGGTTAAGCTTAGGTCTAATTTTTATAACATACACATTTCACTTTTCTGAAATATGTTATTTCGCACATATTTGACAATTTGTATGGAGGATAATTTAAAGAATCCATATCTGCAATGTTTATTACCGTTAGAAGAGGATTACTTTGATTTACAACATATTTTATAATTCTATGCTGCTTATAAGGTATCGCAATGAGATTTTTTCATTTATTTTATTTCTATACATAACTAAGACATTATTAATATTCTATTTAAATTTATCTTCGTCAGTTGTAGATTTTTCAATGGACCTGCCACACATGATTAGAAATTTTCCTTACAGACTTTCTTAGTATCCAGATTCCGCAAGCTGACCAGTACGTTTGGAATCGCGCAAGGAAATATATTCCAAAACCAACTATATAGAATCCCACCACAAGGTCAGAAATTCCGTAAGGAATTACAGAAGTTTTGCCACCTTGGTGATTTTATTACTGGATTTTTGGAGTACGACCGTGATGTTTTGAAAAAAAAAATCTCTAAATTATTGATGATTTTAAATGACCTTTACTGAATCTTGAAAAATCTACTTTCAAGCAGTCTTTAAGTTCATCAGTATCTATGAAAATATCGTTTCTCTGCCCTTTAAGTGAAAAGTCACAACTTAACTTCATAACTGCGCACTACGAAGTTGTAACTTTCAGACTCCATCGGGCAGAAAAATTAAAACACCTCGGTTAGTAAAACCGACAAACATGAGATGAAATCACATGTTTACGGCCTCGACTTTTCCTCGGCCTCTCATTACCTGTGATTTAAGAATTTTCCTGCCTTAAGGATATACTAAATTATTTTTACATAACTAAAATGTAATTATAGATTATAGACGTTTATTTGGTTATGCAAGTCTGGATGGGAAATCTACAAAACTGGTGATCCTACTCAGCCTGTACGTTTCTTAGTTATACGTTGAGATGTTAAACAACGAAAAAAAAACACTTCGACATTGTTCAAGAGGTCAATTGTTAAATTCGGTTAATTTAACTAAATTTAGTTACATTTAAAATAGCTGAAGGCTAGAACTACAAGCACGTAAACTCTCACATAAATCTCCCGATAATTTAATGGTTATCCTTTTTAAACTTTGAAAACTTTAACATTGAGAATTAGTTATTTCACAATCATATTGCAATCCATCATCCATTGGCTGAATAAAAGTTATCTTAAAAAAATATCTCGGACATCTTAATTTTTAAGATAACTTATTGCGAGGCCAATCATTAAACTGATATTTTGAAAAGACACATCCACAATCCGGCTGAGATTTTAAGAATAAGTTTACCAGCTGACCTAATGTTAAAATTAGAACATGGAAACAACAGGCACTACTACACAATGTCCGCAGGAAAAAATAAGCGACAATACAATCCTAGCGTGTCGCGTTAAAACTGTGTAAGCGATATCTTAGCTCCTTTCTCACTGTACTGGCTTGAAAACAAAATGTAAAATAAGGTACATACAAGGTTTTTCAAAATTTAAATATTAACTAAACTCTGAAATATGAAATTTATGCTCTAAGTATTTTATTTCAATTTATAATTAGGTCAGTTGCTCTCTAACCTTCCGGAAGCAGAGTTGCCATTACTAATCTTTTGTGTTTATTAATTTCTACCGAGTTACTCGCGATGCCTAGTATTGCATGATAAGTACTCTAATAAAGAGTACATATTTCGGGATGATTTTGTGAGTGGATGCTTTTTGTGAGCAGTACCGTGACTGGGGAATTTTACAGCTAACTTTTCATCCAAGACAGACCTTTTGCAAAGGATTGTGTTAGCATTTTGCATGATTATCAATACCGGCAGCATCGTTCCTAGGAATCCAGTTCCAGACATAAAAATCATCCGAGAGTGTCCAAAAACTGGGAGACAGGTACAAGTGCAATTTATGTATGGTTGTAATCAATTGTTTAATATATTGTCTGTGACGAGTACTAGTATGTACTACTCGTAGAACTAGGAAAACGAATATGCAATCATAAGTTTTGTTTTCGAAGTAGGGAAATTTTAAGAGCCGTTTATGGGTTTTTATTTAGAAAATAGTTAACGCGATTGATGAATTTAACTTCGTTAAACGTTAAACTATTGCATTTCGACTTTCGTTTGCATTTAAGTTAACTAAAGTTAATACATTAACTGTGATAAAAATTTCTTTGTTTTTCGTTGCGTTGATGATGTTTGATACTTATAAAAACAATTTGGGTTCTGGAAGATAACAGGTTAGAGACAAAAAAAACTAAATGTGTGTAATTGGAGTGTGTAACTTAGTTGTATGGCATAATGTGGATATTACCCGTCATGAACATTAATATGTTGAAATTACATACACATATATCTTTACCCCAAGTTCCTTAAGGGGTAGACAGAGAGTTTAGAGTGCCAAATCTCACGATCCTTTTTATACAAAGATGTCGATTTCGGAGACTCTTGATACCACCTTCGGATAATAGCCGAGCAATCTAATCGTGGAATGTCAACTTAGGTCTCCCCGGGTATCTATATCCATCCACATTCGGATCTGCATTGTCATTCTTTCCACATGACCAGCAGGGCATGCCCTTTTTCGTTTTAACTCTAATACTTTCAATTCCACTCTTGCTCGGATCTCACTGTTACAATTGCGGACAGGGAGTGAAACACCACAATTAAAGTTCTCGTCTAAAAATTACTGTGTATGTTACTGCGTACTGTATAATGGTGCGTAAATATAATAATAATAATAGCGAAGAGTCTCGACCAACACCTTAAGAGACTCGCTCTGCAACCCTGGGTTAAGGGCCGGATTCAGAAGGCAGCAGTTTTGGGGACGGCACGCATTGTACGGAGGTTCCTCAGTCTGTCGCCCTGACCACTGACGGTTTAGTTGTAAGACCACCGTTTTTGGGATACTATTTTTTATGTTTATATTTTTATTTTATTTTTTATTTTAAATGTATAAACTTAAAAAATAAGATGTAATATTAATAAATGATAATAATAATATTTAAGTCAGAGCTGCAGCTAAGGTCGAAAATTCACAACTCACGGTTTAACTAAAATGCTGCGAACTGCTAACTGTTATTTGTCACCAATGACTAAAAAAGGCTGTAATCTCATTGGCTGGCTTATGGTTTGGTTCGACATGATTTTAAC
>NJDC01000224.1:698772-710879 GCA_002245475.1 Calephelis virginiensis | reverse complement strand
TAATACAGATTACTTTGTAGTCTAGTGAGGAGCACAGTACTTCAACCACTAATGTAAACTGTACATTTTTATAAATAAATAAATTATTATTATTATTATTATTATCTTAATAATGAAGGCCTATTTTAGAAACATTATTTACATCTAGTCTTTAGGAAATAAGAATTGAGAATAATTGTTTTAATTATTAAGTTTTTTTTACAGTAAAATAAATAATTAATGTCCATTCCTGGTATTTATATTAAAACTCTTCGTAATGGACCTAACCTATTGAATGGTGGTGGTGGGCCGTCTTAGACTATACTGGGGCCCTTGGGCACACAAAAACTTGGGCCCTTTTGGAATGTAAAACTTTACAATTTTTTTTTCACTATTATCTGCTTTGTTAAGGGGTAATCAGATATATTACTACATTACAGTGTGTCATTACTAATATTACTATGCTGCTGTTTTTCATGATTACGATAATAATTTCCTTCGAGATTTCTGTTGACCAAAATCTATTGTCTGATCTCTCTGTTACTTAATCCTCAAACTCAATGTTCTGAAAAGTCTCTCAGAACCTATCACTTTCTATGCTCATATCTGACAAAATTCTTAGTCGCTAAAAAACTTAGTGGAAAAGTTTCTTCTAATTATTCAGACTTTAGAGAGTATTTAATGCTGAGACATTTAAATCCGCTGATGGTTGTGCGATATCTTTTAAATATTGGCTTAAATGAGAATATTCGGTTTTAAACTCGTTTGCATTAATGTCTTCATGAGGAAATTCCGCGTATTAATTGTATTTTTGGTAAATTCATCAGATTTTATTGCTGTTAATTGACAAAGAAAACTAATAGTCAATTTCTTAGTATGCTATTGCCTCTGTGGCCTAGCGTTCCAGCGTCGGACTTGACTTCTTGAAGTCCAACACAGAAACTTAGAAAATATGTCGTTTCAATTCTCAAATTAATAAAACGTTGCCACTTGCCCGGGATTGGATTTGTGTCCGGTTGGCGATAGGCTTGCTACCTGTCACATTGTGGGACTTAGGGTCTTCGATTAGTCGTGGGTGCCCTGGTTGTGCCACTGCCTACCTCTTCGGGGATATGGGCGTGAAGAAGATACTTGGTATGCTGCCGAACGTTTTTTTAAAGGTGTAATAATTAATGTGCCAATTAGTGGAATAAACGAATCTACACGAAACTTTTCCATGCCTCAACTGATGATCCTTCAAAAAATTGTGAGGCGTGAGCTGCAAATTCTTTTTCTTTCAAACTTATACTCGTGTTTGCAATCATCTGATAAGCATCTGATTATTTTTCTTTAGCAGCAGTTTAATATTTAAAAAAAATCATACGTTATTGACGTAACTGATCAGAGATTCGTAAAGCTTTGTCACAACGCCACAGTATTTTATGAACCTTATTTTGAGACAGCCTAATTTTATTGGATTTTCAAATGGAGAAATATGTTACTAACGCAAGACTAGGACGAAGAACTCACGGAGCTGTTTTTGCCCGCTCCCGCGGCGGTTGCAGGCCCGCAGATTCTGTCGAATGTAGATTTGTATACAAAAAGTGAGAGCACATTTCACGACGAGTTTTACACCCGCAGCGCCCGCGTTTGTTTGCGGTTCCCGCGGCAGCGGTCGCCCACCCGTTGATTCGTACAAGTTTGCGAGCGATGATTTCAACCGCGATGGCTATGTGACCGCATAAATTAGAGGTCTCGTGAGTTATGAAACATAACCGTAGTTCCCCGGGTGCGGGTAAAAACCTCTCAGCAAGTTCTAAGCTTAAAACTCGTGCTCGTGGGAGCCTAGCTTTTGATAAAATGCGATCCATGTAAAAAACCCGTTTTTTATGTAAAAAAATATTTTATTTAGTTGTCAAAGAATGTAACACTTAATTTTTCACCCTGCTCGTAAAGGCCTACCAATGCGATATATTATTAACCATCCACCGGGAAGCTGCGACTATGCAGTTTCAACATAATCGCAAATATTGCAAAAACTTATTTTTATTGACTAAAGTCTATAATATTATCAATTTTTTCATCTACTAGCTATTGCCCTCATTTTAGTCCTACAGGAACATTTTTTCGGGACAAAAACTATCCTATATGTTAATTCATGTTGCCTTCTATGTGTGTGCCAAATTTAATGAAAATCTGTTCAGTAGTTTTTGTGTGAAAAAGTAACAAACAAACATACAAACTTTTGCATTTATAATATTTATTGGATAGCTGATTGACTTTCGCATATGTGTGCCTACAGACACCAAAGGTTGCCAACCTGAGGCCGGAATGTCAGGCCTCGAGCAAAAGTAAGTTTACCGGCTACCTTATCCTCCTAACTAGAATACGTCAACGGTAAACTCTGACGTTTACCGTTGACGCGGCAGGAAGAGGCAGAGGCGATGGTACCAATCCGGGCAAGTCGCTGCGAAACTCTACAACGCAGTAGGATCTAACCGTGCTAGTGACGGTAAGTCTATGCTCGCCTTTTTACGACCTGTAACACGGGGTAGACTCTAGCTTATAAATTCAAGTTGGTAAATGTCTGCTTAATCACAATGGTGTTTGAATCACTCAAATTATTCTTAAACATTTATTGATTCGAATGAATCTGAAAAAGATCGACCTTCGGGCAACGAGAATAGTATAATGCACCCGACCAAAATATTTTGAAGTTAAATCTGAGAGAAATATTCGATCTCTCTTGGCCCTCTGAGTATGGGGGCACTGGGCACTGGCCCCGTGAACCCTTATGGTAAAGACGGTATTGGTTCAGACGCCAACGCCGAAATTTACAACATGGCATAGATTGCCTACGTCAAGTTGAAACTTACATGAAGTTAGGTACCCGATTTTTTTATAATATTGTAAGGCAAACAAGAAGACGGATTTCCTGATTCCTGACAAAGCCAGCTTTAGGCCGGGATGTTAGGCCTCGAGCAAAAGTAAGTTTACCGGCTAAAAAAAGTCATGTCAAAGTCTTGAGCGATAGCCTACTTTAGAGATATTTGGCTGAAACGAGGCCACATACACAGTGTACTCATTTCTTCATGATTACGTCACTTGTGCATTGTAACTGAATACAATTGCAAAAAATACCACATTAAATTCAATAATTACGAAAAAAATGGCAGCCTTCTTTTCTTTTGCTGGCGCCAAAACTCTTCTAGTAAAAAACTTCTGTAATTGGATATTCAGTACATTTTAAAGAATTTCTTGGGATTTGTTGATCAACTAGTTTACAAATTCTCTGAGCGAGTGCGAGCCACTTGTTGACTTGTTACGATATGACAGAATTTTTAAATATACAAAAACAGTTACGGTGGACACCATGCGACAAGTTGACCGATCAGTACTTAGATTGCAATTCTCAAAAAATTTACACCCACACACAGATAAGACATCGTTGTTAATAGTAGCACTAACACATCTATATAAACCAATTAAGTAGTGAGTCAACTCATTTCGGTTTATAAAATCTCTAATTAACGTACAGAAGACGCAGCTTTGTACAAAACGCAAGGAAACTTGAATATTAAGATGTGTAGCCAAGGCTCATATCATTCTGACGCGTTTTTTAATAGTATTACATATCAGGGTCTAGATTAGGTACCTTTCCGTTCATTATTATTGATAACATCTAATATCTTTACTTAGATAACATCAATGGTATTATCGCTAATAAATTTCGTGGAAGGGGTCATTATATGATAAAAGTATTGATGAAAAGGGCAACGAAATAATTATCACGTACAAGGGCCATTCAATAAAGTTTTAGCCTAAGAAAAAATAAAGAAAATTTTGAGAAAGTAAAGATTTATTTTTCAACATAGTCTCCTTTCACTTCAATACACTTGGACCAGCGATGCTCCAACTTTTTTAACCCGTCAAAAAATACGATTTCCCGAGGTCTTCAAAATAGGCCTCTGTGGCGGCGATGACCTCATCATTCGACCCAAATCTCTTGCCGGCGAGTGACTTTCAGATTTGGGAACAAGAAAAAGTCGCATGGAGCCAAGTCTGGAGAATACGGTGGATGGGGCAGCAATTCGTAGCGCAATTCGATCAATTTGGCCACGACAACGGCGGAGGTGTGAGCCGGCGCGTTGTCGTGGTGGAACAGCACTTTTTTTTGCCAAATGGGGCCGTTTTTTTTCAATTCGGCGTCGAATCTGCCCAATAAGTCAGAATAGTAGATCCCCGTGATTGTTTTACCCTTCTGGAGGTAATCGATGTAAATCACACCTTGTGAGTCCCAAAAAACACTGGCCATCACCTTTCCTGCCGATTGAACAGTCTTTACCTTCTTTGGAGCACGTTCGCCGGGTAAAGTCCACTGTTTCGACTGTTCCTTGGTCTCTGGTGTGTACCAGTGAACCCATGTTTCATCGACGGTCACAAAATGACGCAAAAACTCCGCCGGGTTGCGTTGAAACAGCGCCAAACATGTCGCCGATGTGGTCTCACGGTTGCGCTTGTTGTCTGGTGTGAGCAAACGCGGCACCCATCGCGCCGACTACTTTTTCATATTCAATTTTTCGTGCAGAATATGATGCACTGTCCCATCTGCGATGCCTACAGTCTCAGCTATCTCGTGAATCTTCAGTCACCAGTAAAACAAAATAGGTACCTACTCGTATACAAGCAGTATCTATTCTATTAATACGTGATGCCAAAACTTTGGACTCCTTTTTACGAAAATTGCTCTGACGGCTCCTTCATGAAATTTGGCACACTTATAGTTTATGTGTAGGAGAAGTGCAGAACGCTAATAATTTTCAATAATAATGCTTATAGAGTACATTAAACCAATAAATAAAACTTTGCCAACGCTACCATGCATTTTACACACACACATACACAAACAAATATATTGATGTTAACGATAAAAGATCACAGATGGCGCACTAAAAATTCAGGAAACAAAGTAGTTGGTCTTAAGAAATGAAGATAACGTTCTTATCCACTTATGGTCGAATTTCGACCAATGAGCGACCACTAGTAACAATAATTTGGTTTCTTTACACTAAAAACTCAGGTATTATCATTATATAACTAAGGAAACGTAACCGACAAAACAATAGTACATTCGAATTTTTGTATTCAGAATTCACGTGAATTCTAAAAAAACCAATTTTGCGGAAAAGCTAATGGATTTTCCGACGTCAAGAAGTAAATACACAACGAACGCCTATCGACGTTGGTCTGCTGTTTACAAACTAAACTTATTTTAGGTGCATGCCATCTTTTTCAAATTTAACAAGAACAAAAAAGATAGATCATAATTAGACACGTCTGATTGGTACGGACATGTCAACTTGTGACATTTTTAAATCAACGTTTATCAAGAAAGTTAAAAGTCTAGTAATGTTATGTACAGCACTATACGTGTTTTGTCGTTTTCTGTTACGATCGTTAAAGAAGGTAGCGACAACTTAAAGTTAGTTTAGTCAGTGCGCAAAAATATTACCATCACTAACCGTTTTACTAAATTTTTGCATTGGCATCTCAACCAATAACACAATGCTACGTCATCCACGTGTGGCATCTTGTTGGTTGAATGCTAATTTTATATAGTACGAAGTTAAAAATCGTCTATTTTGTATGTGTATAAGTTCGATTGCGACAGGTTCGTAGGCTAACCAGTTAAACCTCTTGCATGCGTAAGTTGAAGGGCTATCCTATTGCCTGATCGGCACACGACAGGGGCAATCTTCGACTCAATTGACACAGTAGCGGCGCAAAATAGTTAGTCGATGGTACCTGTCAATCTTGGCGATAAAACTTGACCACTTATGTCATGTTTCTTTTTTTTTAAGGGCTAAAGACAGCGAACAAGTGGTTCCCCTGATGGTAAGAGATAACCACAGGCTATAGACACCATAGTTTTTGTAGGTGCGTCGCTGTCCCGTAGCCGAGGCTACCCTACCCTCCGGACCTGAACATGACATTGTCATTATGGCGGAAGGAATAGGTAAGGCGGTTGATGCCTATCCGGGCAAGGTGCTGCAGAGCACTCTACCATCAGTGCTATACTGATCCTGTCCCTTAGGTACCTATTCAATCATTTATGGCAGCAAAACTGCAAATATCCGCCTTAGATTTTAAGTATCTTCACGCCCATATCCCCGAAGAGGTAGGCAGAGGCACAACCAGGGCACCCACGATTAGCCGAAGATACTAAGTCCCCCACAATGTGATAGGTGGCAAGCCTATCGCCAACCGGGCACATATCCTATCCCGAGCAACATTTTTTTTATTAGAAAATTTGGAAAATCCCAATTTTCTTTTTGTTGCCCGACCCGGGATTCGAACCCGGGACCTCATGCAGTCAAGTCCAACAACTGAACCGCTAGACCACAGAGGCGATTTTACTACTATATTTTCTGAATAGGTACACAAAAAGTAGTATTTTCTCCAAATTCTTTTGAATTCCATCATCAAATTCTGACTTGGTAGCATGTAACCATCTCGAAAGAAGGTATGCTCTTTAAAAAAATATTTTTATAATCGGTACGGAAATGACAGAAATAGATAACCATATACACAAAAAATAGTCGAATATATAAGCTCCTTCTTTTTCCAAAGTCAGTTAACAACTAGTTAGCACTTGTAGAAAGCACTTTAACAAACAAACACGATTAACCCGAAGAGTATGCTACTCTTTCTACATTATAAATTATTAGAACTATTTTGTGAAGTTGTACATATTTAAAACTAATTCGTGAGTAATTTTTAATTATCTTTTCTATAAAATAACCTTCAACTTTCAATGATCTGAAATTACTAATAGAAATAAATTTCTTTACGCCTAGTTCTTTGCAGGGCAGACAGAGAGTATCGAGTCCTAATGTCACGATTCCTGCAGAACTGCCTAGCTCCATATTCATTATTCCTTTCATACAAATACGCTGGTTTCGGCGACTCATGACATCATTCTCGAATGATACCCGAATTTGGTCGTATAATGTCAACCAAGTTCTCCCCGGTTACCTCAACTATCCACATTCGCATTGAATGTCTGCTTTGTCAACTTTCTGCGATACCTTCCACATAACCGAATCAATGGAATATGCTCTTTCTTTATTTTTACACCAACACTTTCAATCCTCTCTCTCTCTCTCTCTCTCTCTGATTACGAATGCAATCGGCGGTTTTGTGGGGAAACTCTTATTTCCACTGCGTTTGTCATACTTTCATAATTTTCTGACATACCCAATACGCGTTTCCTTAAAGTAAAGTAATAAGCACAGAACTATGCAAACCGAGTCTACATCTTTGACTCAAACATCCCTTTGAAATATTCCCTGCACAAACTCTCCATTTTATATCCTCGGTGTTTCTTCCATCCTTACTAAAACATTGCCGAGATATAGTATGACCAACTAAAGAAAACCTTTTCGTACACGAACTTGACCCGTTATATTACTCTAATTTATAATTACTGCAACCGCGACTAGAAATGTATTTTTGTCTCTTGAACGATTATTCATTAATTACTTAGCTGTAATTACTAATTATCGATTTACATGTTTTTAAAACGCCGAGATCTCGACACTTAGACGAGAATAGGTCGTTATAAATCTAGGAAATTACGCTCAGATAGTACTAGTAGTAAATGAAGTCGATGTAAAATTTCCTCTAACTAATGCCTATTCATAATCTTATTCATCCTAGCTTTAATTTAGGTTTTTCCCCACATTTAGGCTCGTTAATTTCGGATCCGGTTTTCTGATTTACCTTCTCCACTTTTCGTGCACTACGCATCCTTGATAATGAATCCATTATGAATCCAATGAATATGTGAGTACATATCTACCACTACATGCATGCTAACACATACATACATGCTAAACATATACAAAGCAAATTTATGTACATTTTAAATTAAACCTAAGGATATCTTAGTCCCAATCGAAGGCGGCCCTGCAGTTTTTAGTGTTAAGCAAAAAAAAAACAATAAGAGATGGGGTTCAAAGGTGATACTTTCGAATCGCCTCTGGTCTAGCGGTCCAGGTGTTGTACTTGACTTCATAAGGTCCCGGGTTCAATTCCCAGGTGGCAACGAAAAGAAAATGTGGTTTTCCAATTTTATCCCGCCCGGTTGGGGATAGGCTAGCCACCTATCACATTGTGGGACTAATGTCTTGTTTAAATTTTAATGTAAATGTTAGTCGTGGGTGCTCTGGCTGTGCCTCTGCCTATCTCGTTGGGGATGTAGGCGAAAAGATACTTGAATCCATACTTTTTTGCGTTAGTTCTTTTCTTGTCTTTCTTTCTTTAGGTTTTGGCCTTCACATTAGTATTTAGCCATTAGTCAAGCAGAAATTTGCATCAAATTTTATATCAATTTCAATTAATTTTAATTAGTCATCAGTCGTAAGTCGTCAGGAAGTCATGTCAGGCTCGTGGGTAAAGCGGTGGCCTGTTTACTCAAGGTCATGTAATGAGATTTGGCGGCAACGAGGACGCACGATACGCCAATTTCTTCATGATTAGTGCACTTTTACTGAACAAAATTGTACAAAATGCCACCAATATTGACTAATTTCACTTAATATCAACACGAAATTCAATAATTATGAAAAATCTTCGACCATCTTTTCTCTCGATGGCGCCAAAACTCTTTACGCTAGTTATGTACTGAATTCAATTACTTTTTCTGTGACACAATCGTTTCCTTCAAATCAGAACATCAGTTCTATCAAATTGGACGTATATATTTTTTTATTGAAATGGCTAATGTTGCTAAAACCGCTAGGTTTTTACAACTTCACCGGACTATGGACGTAGATTGCGATTTCCTACTCTTCCTTCTGTATTTCGCATAGTTTTCGACATATCTAATAAGGGTCTTAGACTAGGTCCATTATTGATTTCTACTAAAGTAAGTTTTTCTTTGACCGCCGCGTTAGTCGAGTGGCTGGCGTACACGCCTAACTAAACCTATCAAACGTAAGGCTCAGGTTCGATTCCTGACATTGACATTTAGATGCATTTCCAGGTCTGGGTGCAAGTGTATCAGAATCGTTGACTATCATCCATAACACAAGCATATAATTTGTTTACTTTGGGCTGAGATTCAATTTGTGTAACTTGTCAAGGGATATTTATTATTAAAAATTTATTGTAATCATTTAAATGTAGCCAAAAAACATACTACCGATTTAAATTTCAACATTAGGTCTGTGTTTTTAATTATACAAAAAGTCTGAGGGTTCCTTCGATTTCTCTGAGATTGTGTGTGTCATCATCCCCACATTATTGCAAGAGAATCACATCGAAAGTAGGCTTTTCAAATAAAATCAGTTAACAAATCACCAAGAAATTGCAGCTTAGACATAATAAAATACAGGTGTCGTACAAATTACCGGAGTTTGATATTATAAATTAACACTGAAAAATAAATAAATCTATACTCCGAGTCCGAGTCCGAGTTTTTTACCCCTGTATATTTTTTATGTTCATTAACATGTTCAATGGATTCAATACTAAGCAACAAAATCACTGCTGGTAGAATGCTGTGCAGTGATTTGACCAGGTAGGTACCCAATGCCTTACCTATTCCTGCCGCCATAATGAAAGTATCATTTTTCGGTTTAAAATGTTAACCGGTATATTTTTACTTTAATCTTAACACCACACCCACAGGACAGTGACGCACCTTTAACATTTATGGTGTCGACAGGCCCAAATAATAAACAGAATATAGGCCACCTGTTTTCCAACCAATATTTTGTTTTTCACTAACACTGTAAACAAAAAAATATATTTTTGGATATGCAACGAGTCACTCAGATTGCTTCTAGACTACAGGCCCATGCCAAAAATAGATGGGTCATATGAACCACCAGGTGACGTATATAGGACGATATAAGAGCATAAAATAATAAAATTCAGCACTATGATTCTGTACGGCATCAATTTCATACTGTTTTAATACAGCTTCTAATCCAATTATAGCAATGCCGTACAAAAATAAATGACCAAAATGGACTCACTCTACCCGCACTTCTGAATTCTCACCTGCACTCAGTTGGACAGCTTACAGGTGACGTCATATCGCTGAGTCTTATTATTTTATGCCCTTATATAGTCCTTTATACGACACCCGGTGTTTCATATGACCCATCTATTTTTGGCATGGTCCTGTAGTCTATTCTACCGCTATATTTTTTTTTATCACCATATAGTCAATGATCGCTGTTATTGTATTCCAGAGTGTATACCGGATAGCTGATAAATAATATTTTTTTACTATAGTGAATCTGCTCAATGATAAATCTGCGGATCCACCAATCGAATGGATATATACTTACGTTACCGGCCTGTTGGTGTAGTCAGGTAAAAATAAATCATTGAAAGTATGTCAACAAAATCGTTTTGCCTTATCTATGCTAAGGCTTTATTACAACGATTAGTGACGCCCGATTGCTCTCTTATCACTGTTGATGTGTAAATGAGTATTTAAAACAATATTAATTGTTATCCATTTGTCATAATCATCCTAGTTATTGCGCGGGAAAATTGACGTGTTTACTTTTTAACTGGCTTAAATTCTGGCAAAAAATGCTGGATTGAATGTGTTATCTGTGAAGTGAAACATCTAAAATTATAGTGAATAGATAACGTACAAAGAAAATTTGTATTTCATTGTAAGTATTTTAACGTAACATTTTTATAGTAGGTACGGTACACCAGCCCACTCGGCGAACTTCGTATCGCTTGGCATAAACTACATTACTAACAGTTGATAATAGAAAAATCAAAGTGTTTTTTTTCCTATTTTCACTTAAATTTTCCTGGTGTTTCTTCTCATATGACCCTTCTGACTGAATTAGCAAAATTGGTCCACCCGTTTAGACGTGATGTGATGACCACGCGAAATGGAGATAAATGAAGAAGAAGAAGAAATGGGAGTAAAGTATTGAAGGTGATAGTAAAAAAATCACGTCATGTGTAGAATATAGCAAAGAAGTTAATTTTTTTTTCTTGAGTAGGTTTACCGGATATCCCAAACCGTAGCACGACAATGGTGAGCTCTAATTAACCTTATGATTATGGGAAAAGACTAGGTTGTGGGTAACAAACTGGACGAGAAGTTGAAGGACTCCACCACGTAGCGTGACTGACTGCGCTATTGAAGTAAATAAATATCTGTGAAGTATCTGTGGACAAATGACACAAAAAGATTTAACATCAAAGTAAGCATATCACATATTTGTGTTATGGGTCAACGAATGATATGGTGTAGTCAACGATACTACCATATAAAAATAACTGGATGAACAAGTACCAGTATAAATTAAATAAACCTAGTTGCGGAAATAAAAATTATACTAATGCCTGCCGCCAAGGAATCGAACCCGAGCCTCGCAGTTGATCGGTGGAGTTAGTCGTGTACGCTAACACCTCGGTTAACGAAGCGTTAAAATTTTCCAGCAATATAACGGTTTAGAGACCCATTAGCAGACGTTATTAGAAATTATAGAAAAACCCAAAAAAATAAACTTTAGCATGGAAAGTTAATTTTCAAGAGTAGTTAAATAAATAAGATGGTGAATCCATAATTTACGGTCAATATCAGTTTAGCGCAACTTTTATATAAAAAAAATAATAAAATGAGTTTGCTATGTTTTTTATTTGCCCATATCACGACACTAGTTGCCTTATATCTGAATGCCTTTAGACTTACTTTCAATTATACGGGTTATAATTTTTCAAGTAAACTTTATACAAGTTCGGATTTGCTATGTATCTATGGAAGTCCCGTCTCTTATTACGTACTATTTATTTACTCTTTGGTTTATATTTTTAATACAATTGGCGATAGGCTTGCCACCTATCACATTGTGGGACTTGGTATCTTCGTCTAGTCGTAGGTGCCCTGGTTGTGCCTCTGCCTACCACTTCGGGGATATGGGCGTGAAGATACAATTTATATTTAAGACACGTCATAGCTATAAGTTATATTCAGGTAGAACGAAAATTAAAATGCCTATTATATGGTGTAGGTATGGGCATATATATAGGCCACGATTGTCTCTTATCACAGGGGAGCCGTATGTTTTTTGGCTGACTTATCACACAAAAAAGCAAAATATTTT
>NJDC01000224.1:687610-698282 GCA_002245475.1 Calephelis virginiensis | reverse complement strand
CTAGTCGGCGAATAGTCGGCTAAAAGAGCCGACTATCCGGCTTCTTATTTTGTAGGTATTTATCTCGAAATAAAATATGCACAGGTAAATTAAATTAAAATTTATCTTTAATCATTATTTTTATTATAGAATCAGTCTTAAATCAATTTAAATTAAATTTGGTAATCTAATAAAAATAAATTATTTTTATCACAATAAACAGTCTATAATTTCTGACTTCAAAAGAAAAAGTTTCTATGACATTTATGAAACAATATAAAAAAATAGTATCATAACACTATAATGTACGTAGTGTATGAAATATTAATAAATTAAGGAAAACTTTAATTACTAACAGGCTTATCGTTGTTTAACTTTTAATCACCAATTTAAATAATGTTTTAATTTTTTTTATTCATAAACGCTATTTAGAGTTAATCATTTGTTTAAATATACTCTTAAATAGCTGTCACTTTAAACAACCTCGGACCCTTGTTTAAAACCTTAATCTACAAAATGGCTGACTAAATTTCAAACAGCTGATTTTATATGCAATGACAAAATGCAACAAATAGCCATTTAATATGCTTATTTGTGTATTCTTATGAATTTTCTATAATACACGCATTTAAATATTTTGATTTCGTTGAAGTTTGGACAAATTTAGACGTGATATGTTGGATGGAACAATATAGGACTATAATAACATGTTTTATTATGAAGATGGCCAATGACTCCTATGAAGAAACGAATAGCATTTTTTTATGATATTAGAAGCAAAAAAGTAGACAGATTTTCTGATGGTGAGAATTTCACGCCGCCTATAGACAACAAAGGTGGCAATGGTGAGTTTCCAACCTGAGGCTGGGATGTTAAGCCCCGAGTAAAAGTAATCTTACCGGCTACTTTATTCTACGAACCGGAACAATTCAATAGCAAGCGCTGATGTTATGGCGACAGGAATACGTAAGGCGGTGGTACCAATCCGGGTGAGTCGCTGCGAAACTCACCTCCTAGTCAGTTGTCACGGTGCTAGTGACAGTGAACCTATGCTCGCTTTTTACGCGCTTTCTAACAGGAAGGTAGATGGTCTATTTTACAAAGCAACTCGAACCTACACGGGGGAAATTTATATTTAGCTTAGTAACATAATGTAGATGCATTAAAAAACATTATTTTTGAAATGCAGTGTATCAGTTCAAACGTTTTGTGACTATGTTGCATCAACTTTTGTTAACCCTAATAAATTTAATTTTATTGTAGTACAATACGAGTAGTACTGAACTTCAGCATCATATTTTTTAAAAAACACCAACAAGTTACATAGCCCAGGCCCAGCCAATGCCCAGCACATTAGCAGGTAGATAGTTATAAACAGGGAATATAAATACTCTTTAGCAAGAGGTTATAGATGTCTGACACCGTAATCCGTATTCAGAAACAACGATGTTGACAACGGATAACAATTGTTTAATTCACTTTTAGCAAAAGAAATACGCATACAGCCACATTTCTACCAAAACCTACCAAGTTAAACAGTATTTAACTAAACATTGTCAAAATGTACTTTATGAGTAAGTGAACAACTAATCTAGCTGTAGTGATTTTTAAATTAAAAAAAATAATAAAAAAACTGTATGTGACCTAAACAAATTAAAATGTCGACCTTTTTTGTCATGACCTTATTTTTTTTGCGAACGTTTGCGCACAAAGCATCACGGAAATCCCCGAACCCGTGATCGGCTAGGCCGACTAGTCGGCGTCTTCTAGCCGGCTAATCGGGTAGTCGGCCAAAGTCATGATCGGCACATCTCTACCTTTTTTGTATTTTAGCATTGTGGGAGCTGCCTGCTTGGCTTCATACCTTACAACCTAATATTTGGAGCACAGTAAAACTTCGACATACTAACCCCAGTTTCACTACAACGTGGAGACTTGATAATTATTTTTTTAGGTAATGGCATAGCACACAAGAACCACATATACCTTATGTTATTGGATCACATCACCTCTGTGGTCTAGAGATACAGCGCTGCGCGCCGCGTGCTTGATTTCACTTCTTGAGGTCCCGGATTAGGGCAACAAACAAGAAAGGAAAAAAAAGTGTGTATTTTCACGTGACCTGGGGTTGGATATGTGCCCGGTTGACTTGCCACCTATTACATAGTTGGACTTAGTGTCTTCGTCTTATCATGGGTGCCCTTGTTGTGCTTCTGCCTACTACTTCGGAGATATGGGCTTGAAAATGTGTTCGCAAACAAGCAGGCGGCATTCCTGAATCTTTACGTAGGTTATGAAGCCTATCTCACTTTTGGTCAGAATCTTAGTTTTCTTAGTTTCCAGTAGAGGGTTTAGTGCCGCGATCCAAAGTTTACAACTCATGGATGGCTCTTATGGTAAGAGGCAACATACTCCTGCATATACCACAGATCTACTGGCAAATCATATTCCCTACTTTTAATCGCCTCTGTGGTCTAGCGGTTCAGTTGTTGGACTTGACTGCATGTGGTCCCGGGTTCAAATCCTGGGTCGGGCAACGAAAAGAAAATTAGGTTTTTCCAATTTTATAGCAATAAAAAAAAAGTTGCTCGGGATTGCATATGTGCCCGGTTGGCGATAGGCTTGCCACCTATCACATTGTGGGACTTAGTCTTTTCGGCCAGTCGTGGGTGCCCTGGTTGTGCCTCTGCCTATCTCTTCGAGGATATGGGAGTGAAGATACTTTTTTTTTAATCGAACTCTTAGACCAAGCATGTAAGTGTACCGGTGGCGGTTGGTACCTTTCTCTTCAGCACGGGAAATGAAAATGGGTAGCACTTACGCTATGGCAAATAGGTACGATGTGATTCTTGTTCAAACGAGGTACTGAGCGGCACTTTGCCACTTCACTATGAATTACTGTTCCAATTTAATCCTTTCAACCTAACTGCCACCACCTAACCTTACGTTAGTAGCTTAAATTACTAAGGTTATCACCAGCGGACGATGAGGTGTAAGAAATAAAACCAATTGTTTAATATTGACCCCCTCACTGGTGAACTCCTTCGACTTACCGCGAGGCTCGGGTTTAAATCCTAACGGGAGCAGGTATTTCTGTGATGTACGTTTCCAGGCCTGTGTGTAATAAAATTTATTCTTATAATATCTATTTAGGTATTTCTATACATGCATATCACAGGCATATCATTTTTACATTGGGGTTAGGTAATTCGTGTAACATATCTAGTACCTAATAGTTATTTATTTTATTATTTGCAGTTTCACGCAGCTTCGCCTGAGTAACTTGGCTTCTATTACACCGATTTCGATGAAACAAAGCGTATGTCACTCAGCGATAGTGTAGCATTCTATATGTGAAAGAATTTTTGAAATTAGTCAAATAGTTTCGGAGCCTATTCATTTCAAACAAACAAACAAAAAATCAATCATTTCCTTTTTGTAATATTAGTATAGATTTAATTTACTTTTTATGTATGTTTTCAATGGTAACTGGTATGATGATAGGTATGCTATCTTTTAAACTAGAAAAACCAAAGAGATGGAACATTTTAGATATATGAAATTAGTCAGGATATAAGTTGTGAAGTTTTAAATCAAAGTACCTATTCCAAAGGATAGATAAACGTCGGTAAAAATGTGTACTTACTAACTAATTAAACATACTTTGAGAGAGCATTAAACATACTTAGCCCCTTTCTATTGTTTTAGCTTAAAAAAGATAGCGACATCTTTAAATTTGTTTAGAACGTGCTCTGTGGTAGGTATAAGCTTTTTATCTAATAAAATAAAAACAAACAGATTTTGCGATAAGACTTACGATTAAACTAATTGAAATACGATAAGATTAAAAAATAGATTTTGATTATTGCCCGGTTCCTGTATTCAACAAACAAGCGTTATGCTTGCGGATATATTACGATCGCACTCAGAGATGTCAATCATCTTTTAATCAGTCATTAAGTCGACATTTTCAATTGATTTTCAATAAAAAACTTGACTTAATTATATATTAAATTTTGATTGGCGTCTCTGAGCGCGGCAGTATATCTTTTTACGACCGCTTGTGGTTCAGTAGTCAAAACCTTTGTCGAATAATAGTAACGCCGCATTAATTTTAGACAAACTATTTTTATTTTATTTTTATATAGACTAGACGAAATTTATAAACAGCACTTGCACAGTATTTTTAACCGACTCAAAAAAAGTTTTGTGGGTATGAATGTTACGCGATTACTTTGCCAATAGCCAACCGATTAAGATGGTTATTTTTTAGAAAGACAGTTCATGGTTCTGATGTAGTCCCATATTAGTACTGTCATTATCCTTGTGGTTTAGAGGCCTGTGGCCTAAACACATAACCACGTTGCGGCGGTGCGGCATCATTGACGTTTCTCTGCCATGTACCATCGTAAGAAGCTCATTGCTTATTTGTTATTAAAAGATATTACTCTGTTTTAAATAAATAAATAGTGCGCGCCGCTATACTCTGCAGTCACGTTACTGCCGTTTCTAGAGGCGCGGCGCTGTTTAGGCCCTTAGTTATTGTTTTAATGATGAGTAATGACTTCATCGTTAATGCGGTAGGTACCTAATTACTATAATATAACACAGGCGAAAAATGTATGCATTATTCAGTATATTGCAAGAAACTGCTATATTTTTCCTACTATATTTTCCTACCATATTTTCTATTAATACTATATTTTAAAATGTATGCGGAACCATTCAGGAATCATTTGTTATCTTTCGAAAAAAACAATAACTTATTATAAAGTTGCGACGTAGTAGGTACCTAATAAAATAGTTGGAGTCGATTTTTGCGGTTTTATTATTTAATTTATTATTAGCCAAGCAGTTTCGCTATTAAGCATCATCAGCTGACGCGCAGCCGTAAGGTCCGGTTGGCAAAGAAAATAACAAAATGACTTTGAACTTTTATTTTAAACTAGCTCTCCCGGCGAGCGTCGTTCCTTCCGTTCAGTTTGTATGAAAAAAAAAGTATGCAATTTCCTGGTTTTTCTCTTCATAAGAACCTTCTTTTGAAAATTACTAACACAACAAAAAAAGAATTAGCCAAATCGGTTCGGTCGTTTGTAAGTTATGCGCTTACCAATACATTTAGCAATTCATTTTTATATTATACGAGTAGATTAAGACCACTGATGTTAGAGTGCTGTGCAGCATATCGTCGGGCTGGGATGCACCGTTTTTCCTATTTCTACCGCTATAATGACAGTGTCATGTCCCAGTTGGTATTGTAGGGTAACCGGTAGACTTGTATATTAAGCTGAACACCCCGAACGCCGGATATTTACTCACATGTAACATCTATGGAGTATATAGGCAGTACCGGTTTTAGTAATAGCAGCGACCTGGGCGTAATTTATACGACGCCCCCTACATGCTGTTCAAAACCATACTAAAAGGTAAATAATATATAGCGTTCAGGACCTGACTCGACTTTACGTCTTTGCGCCCTGAGCGGTTGCCCAATCGCGCCATCACTCAAACGTCCCTGTGCATAGGTCATTTTCTCTTACCAAGAATATATATGGATTATTTGAATGGAATACCAACTAGATAAACAGCGTGACCCGAAAATAGAGACAATCTATGTCGCCTGCCTGTCTGTCCCCGTTGGAATCGAACCTGAGCCTTGCGGTTGCTCGGTGGAGTTGAGCATATACGCTAGGCCCTCGCTCGACGAGGTGGTCAATACTTTTCTTCTAGTAGTCTTTGTTGGCGTTTAGGGGAGATGTATGTTTATTATAAAACGGTAAGAAATCTTCAGCTTTTTCAAAAATACTATAAAAATACTTTTTTTTTTTTACTATAAAAATATACATCTCAAAAGTGGCAACCTTCTCCCACGAAACGAAATGGCCACATTCAGACTTCGCCGAATAGAAAAATAGCATTCACATCTCGGAAATTAAAAAATAAAGTCACATGTATGTCGTCACATGGCCTATAATTATCTATCTGAGATTTTCCTTGTTTTACTGCCCTATATTATAACCTACAGTAAGTGCGAGACTACATTGACGCAGCAGGAATAAGTAAGGCTATGGCGTAAGTTACATAGGCAGGTACTTAGTATTGTAAAGGTGATACCAAGTAGGGCTGGCTGGTGCAGGCTGCAGTTCGATATTTGATACTGGATGTAGAATAGATTAAGCCCGCTAAATCCGTGGGCATATATCTTCACGCCAAGCCCCTTACGGGGAAGGTAGAGAGTATCGAGTGTCAAACCTCACGATCCTGACATACCTGTCTGACTTCCTCCACATTCATTACCCTTTTCACACAAACACGCCAGTTACAAAGACTGTTGACACCACCCTCGGATAATATCCGAGCGATCTGATCGCGAAATGTCAATCTTTGTCTTCCCGGGTTCAAATCTATGGCGGCTTACTACATTCAGAATATGGTCTTTCTGAATTTAAGTGGATTTGTATGTACGAAATTCCAAAATGGAATTCCGTAACAAGTTCCGAATGTATTCGTTTTTTCTGTAGGATTAGAAGCTCATGGATTTCTTCGTAGTAACTAATCTATTATAATATTAAAAATACGAAAGTCTTTGTCTATTTGTCTGTCTGTTTTGTTAAAGACCCGAGTTCAAACAAAAGCTCCTATTTCAAAAAAAATGAGCGATAAAGGTTTGTACGAAAATCGTATCTATTCTACGCTGAGGAAGTAGCGGGTAAAAAGTTAGTTAATAATAAAAAAAACTTTTGATAATTAAATAATCATAAATGACTGTAGCTAAAGGACTTGTGACAGTCGGTGAGTGAGCATAATGACCAAGATCTAAGAGAGTTTTGGCGCCATCGAGAGAAAAGATGGTCGAAGTTATTTCATAATTATTGAATTTCGTGTTAATATTGAGTGAAATTAGTCAATTTTAGTGGCATTTTGTACAATTTTGTTCTGTGAAACAGCACAAATGAAATAATCATGAAGAAATTAGCGTATCGTATATTTCCTCGTAGCCGCCAAATTTCATTACATGAGCTGGTGTAAAAAGGCCACCGCTTTACCCAAGAGCCTGACATGACTTACTGATGACTTATGACTGATGACTAATTATAATTGATATAAAACAAATATAAAATTTGATGCAAATTACTACTTGACTAATGGCAAAATACTAAAGAGATTGCCAAAACCTAAAGAAAGAAAGAAAGAAGATCTAAGAAGAGCGGTTATCGCTTGCTATTAGGGAGCCATTTCCTTATTTACAATCTTAAATAAAAAAAACGCAAGACTGTTTTCAGATGTACCAGTTAAAGGCGGTTCTCCTAATTGTATTATATGGATACGTTCGAGCACAGGACAGCAACTGTGATTTCGTACGAAATGTAAGTTTTATTTGAATTATTTATCGACGTTCATCATCAAAATGCCATCAAATTATCCCATAATGGACACCATTACATACACAACCAAAATAATTCATTATGCTATGTTCAGTTTGGGGTTGATCTATAAGGGGGCAACCTTGAGTTACGTGAGGGTTTTCAAGGGTGTCGAATCCCACTAATCTTACTTTGAAATTGACTAAAAATTCCTTACCCACCTAGTACTTAATAGGGCATCCATCCCTAGTCCTTACTACACCTCGTCAGCTAAACTGATCTAAATAAATAAGACACTGATTGTAAAGGGCTTAAGATAAATATGAGGTTAAATATTTACCGTCTTATTAATAAAGATAAACTGAAGTCCTTCAAGGTTTAAATTGATAAATTATAGTCAATATTATAGTGTTTTAAAAACATATTTTTGCATGTGAGAGATCCACGAACAAGCTCACGACTCTCCTGATGGTAAAACATAACCATTGCATACAGAAATCATTGAAGCTATAGGCACGTCGCCGTCCTATTATTATTATTATTATATTATTAGGCTTATTGTGCAAGTGTACCTACCGGCTACCCTATTCTCCGGAACGGAACATGATATTATAGTATTGACATAATGACTTATAGGTGACCTGTACATGCCTCTTACGAGCTCCTTGCCAGAGAGACAGATGGCTAATACGATGACTACTTAGCGGCCCCGAACCGAGATGGGGAAAAACCTTCAACCAAAAGCTTCGAGTAATAAGTCGGCTTTTTTGTGGTGCGAACCTATGTCATTAGGGAGGGATATAACAGATTGTAAAACTCGTAACAACTAACTAACTAGGTGGTAGAGTTTCGCAGCGACTCGCCCGGATTGGTACCACCGTCTTACCTATTCCTGCCACTATAGACATTAATAATTTCACAGTGAATAAGTCACTGTGATCCGCTGATCAACGTGACCGCTGTGATCTGTCAACAAGGAACTACGTTCCAAATAATTTCACAGTGAATAAGTCACTGTGATCCGCAGATCAACGTGACCGCTGTGATCTGTCAACAAGGAACTACGTTCCAAAGTAACGTAGATACCTATTCCGTTGCCGTTCCGGAACGTCGTTCGATCGTAGTGATGGCGACACGTCACATTTCTCTCTCTCTCTCTCCCTCTTGTATAATTGGAAAACACATAAAATAAAAAAAAAGAATAAGGCGAATTGAGAAAATGAAAATATCTTCCTTTTTAAAAGTCTGTTGAAAATCCGGCTAAATGCCATTGCGTTAATTGGAAAACGAGTGTGACTCCTGAATCGTTTGCCTAATTATATTCGAAGCGATGACTGTGTCGATAACTACCTAAATTAAAGGAATTTATAACCTAGGTAACATGTATTATGCTGAGAGTGACCAACGTGACCGACATGATAAAGTCACGTTTGTTTTTTAATGTTACTTTCTTGTCACTGGAACGACGGTCACGGCGATTGAAAAGTAACGAATTATCACATGCTTGCCGTTGGCGTGTTCCGGTTCGGAGGGTTAGGTAGCCGGTAACTTACTTTTGCTCGAGGCCTAACATCCTGACCTAAGTTTGGCAACGCATCATTGCTGCCTTTGGTGTTTCTAGGCGGCATGAATTTCTTACCATCAGGAAATCCATCTGCTTGTTTGCCTTCCCTTGTTATAATAAATAAAAAATATATATATGGATGTGTCTTTACGAAAGTTAGGAACTTTCGAGCAAAAGGTTAGGTTTTATTTCATATTCTCATTGAACTTTTTAAAGATTATTTAATATTCACAAAAATTTAAAGAAAAAAAAACTACAGACAGAATTTGACACCGTACCTTTCGTCTATCAATAAATAAAGAATTTATGACGGTCTAATAAAAAAAAATAAAAGAAGAAAATTTTTATAAATTTCACCACCTGTTTTGAATCCCCTGAATCCCTAAAGGAAATACCATAATCGAAACATGAAGAATACGTTTTCGAATCGTGTCCAAGATGATTTTTTTCATTAACAAATTTGAAAATTTTGTCTAAACACTAAAAAACTATTAAAACTATAAATTTTAGGTATTTTTACATTTTTGCCTTATGTATAGATACTAATATTATAATGAGGAATGGTTTGATTTTTTGTTTGTTTGTAATGAATAAGCTCCGAAACTACTTGACCGATTTCAAAAATTCTTCCAACCTTAGAATGCTACATTATCCCTGAGTGACATATGCTTTGTTTCATCAAAATCAGTGCAGTAAAAGCCAAATAACGCAGGCGAAGCTGCGTGAAACTGCTAGTAAATGATATGTGGCAAAAAATCAGTTGTTTTTTTTATTGTTGCCGATGTGGCTAATACTTACCTTGTCTTTGTTCCTGTGATAAAATAAAATGGTCATTGCTTTACAAGCTGTATGCATTATGCACTTTACCCAATTCAATTTTCGTCGTATCAAACCAAAAGTTTCTTAATATTTGTTTATCAAAACAGCTAATAGGAATTACTTACAGATCACAAAAGGAGAATTTCAAGATGAACTGTAGCATGTAACAGCTGTACCACTTGTTTTACAATGTGTTGTGTAATAGACCATCTGCCCCTCTACCAGGTAGCTCTCACGAGGCGAGCACTGGTTATAATGTATGTCATAACTTACTGGCCTGGTACCCTGGTTGTGTCTGGTCTGGTCACTGGTGATAGAGTGCTGTGTAGCAACTTGCCCGGGTAGAGCAAGTATCCATCGCCTCACCTATTCCTGCCGCTATAATAACTCTGTCATGTTCTACAGCGACATGCCACTGCCAATGGCCACAGGACAGCGACGCACCCGTAACATTTATGGTTTCTACGGTTAGGGTTATCTCTTACCATCAGAAGAGCCATGTGCTTGGTCGCTGACCTCTCACATATTTCACTTTTTTGTCACATAAAAATATCTATCAACTATTATCATATTAAGGATTCCAGAGTCTTGTTAATATTAAGCCACTGTGACTCAAGGTGCTTATCGTCCTGGTTGCTAGACAACATCCAAACTGTTGATTGCTTGTGCATGAAATATTACTAATACGCGCGACAGTGTCTAACTATTTTTGCAAACAACTTCAAACCGGAAACACACGCACAGTCACATTCAGACACTGAATTCACGAAAAGTTGCTACCTGAAGCGGTGACGAAGCTTCAGGCCTAAGCTTTTTTCTAAAGGTAAGAACTCATCAAATCATATTTTCTTTTTCAAAGGTTGTGGTTGGTCGGCAGTACTACATCACAAGCCCAAATTACCCACGCAACTACGCTCCCGGCGTCCAGTGCAGATGGATTGGAAAC
>NJDC01000224.1:666596-685794 GCA_002245475.1 Calephelis virginiensis | reverse complement strand
CCGTCGACAACGACCTTGATGCTACGCCCCGTCAAAAAACTAGTGATCCATGTACATAATTTCTCAGGAAGACCGTAAGAAGGAAGCTTCGATAGATGCGCCTAGTGCCACACCCGATCGAAGGCTTTCGCTATGTCCAAACTGACAGCCAATGCTTCTCCCTTGCTTTCGACTGCTTGCGCCCATCGATGTGTTAAGTAAACTAAAAGATCACCAGCTGAACAACCACGACGGAAACCGTACCGACGATCATTTAACAGCTGGTGCTCCTCTAGGTACCTAAAGAGCTGGCAGTTTGTTATGGATTCCATAACTTTGGAAAACAAGGAAGTTATATCTATAGATCGGTAATTGGACGGATACGAGCGATTACCTTTTTTAGGGATCGAATGTACTAAAGCGGTCTTCCATGAATTCGGTACAATGCCTGATGAATAGGAGAGCCGGAAGAGTCGCGTTAAAACCGGTGCCAGCTCAGGAGCACACACTTTGAGAACAATCGGAGGGATACGATCGGGCCCACTCGACTTGTTGATGTCCAATGAAATAAGTGTTCTACGCACTGAACTCTGCAGAAACTTGATTTCTGGCATATACACTTCACACCGCGAGATGATCGGCGGCATGTTTCCATGGTTATCTAAAGTCGAGTTGGAAGCAAAGAGGGAGCCTAGAAGTTCGGCTTTCTCTTTCGCATCATGGGCCAGCGAGGCATCACTCCGGTGTAAAGATGGTAAAGATGGCTTTGCGAAATTTCCTTGGACAGCCTTGACGAGAGACCAGAACGCTCTTGTTCCTGAAGGTAAGCGGGCCAATTTCTCGCCAATTCTGCCAATGTGCTCGGACTTTGCCCTAGCAATAGCTCTTTTGAAAGATCTCGAGGCAGAATTATACTCCTTTTTAATCAAGCTGGTGTTTTCGTCACAAGACTTCGCTGCCGTGGCCCAGGCCTGGTTGCATTTCCGCTTATGGCTAAGTGCCATCTTACAGGTACGACTAAACCAAGGCTGGGGTTTGCCACCAACAGGCACTGAAGAGAACGGAATATAAAGTTCCATACCCTGCAGCACCACATCAGTGATAGTATCAGCAACGATGTCTGGATCATCCAGCGAGAAGCAAATCTGCCTCCATGGGTAAGACGCAAAAAAAGATCGCATCCCGTCCCAATCCATACCCTGCAGCACCACATCAGTGATAGTATCAGCAACGATGTCTGGATCATCCAGCGAGAAGCAAATCTGCCTCCATGGGTAAGACGCAAAAAAAGATCGCATCCCGTCCCAATCTGCTGACCTATAATGCCACACTCGACGTCGGCCCAATGGTGGTAGCCGTACACAGGGTGGAATGGACACTGCACTCCGGACTAAGCAGTGGTCAGAAGATCCAAGAGGGGCATCGACAGAGACTTTATAGTTCTCTGGTTGAGGTTTCTACGGTTACGGTTATCTCTTACCATCAGAAGAGTCATGTGCTTGGTTGCTGACCTCTCACATATTTCACTTTTCTGTCACATAAAAATATCTATCAATTATTATCATATTAAGGATTCCAGAGTCTTGTAAATATTAAGCCACTGTGACTTAAGGTGCTTATCGTCCTGGTTGCTAGACAACATCCAAACTGTTGATTGCTTGTGTATGAAATATTACTAATACGCGCGACAGCTCAATACAATGTCTAACTATTTTTGCAAACAACGTCAAACCGGAAACACACGCACAGTCACACTCAGACACTCAATGCACGAAAAGTTGCTATCTGCAGCGGTGACGAAGCTTCGGCCTAGCCTAAGCTTTTTCTAAACTCATCAAATCATATTTTCTTTTTCAAAGGTTGTGGTTGGTCGGCAGTACTACATCACGAGCCCAAATTACCCACGCAACTACGCTCCCGGCGTCCAGTGCAGATGGATTGGAAACTGCCCCGTTAACTATAACTGCCAATTGAACTGTAGCGTGATAGACATTCCTCAGGTAAATAATTTACAAACAGACAAAGATTTTAAATATGCTAGAAATGTATTCTGCTGCCTATTTTAGTCGCCTCCGCCTATTTTTAGTAGGTATTTCAACATACAGAATGCACTCTTCTTCTGATTTATTATACAGATGAAAACTAAAGACTTCTTGGTCATGATGATATGGTGCTTTGTCAAAAAGCTGTGACTTGTTCTGACAGAATATGTACAGTAAAACCTTTACACTTCTCAAAGTTCTTCGGCTGTTTGATTGGAATAAAAAAAAAACAACCAACCAAACATGTAAATAAGACTTAGTTCAAGAACGCATTTTTATGGGCTTAGGACATACCGTCACACGATTACACGGAATTTTTAAGGGTAAGAAAGACACATACATACACAAAAAATGAAAATAACGCTAAAATACTAAAGACGAGTAAATTTGTATGTACCTATGCTGTGTGTTGTGGTCGCTAACGTGGGTATCTATGTACACGAAATACGAAATACGAAAAATTGAGAAACCTCCTCCTTTTTTCGAAGTCTTCGAAAAAAATCGAAATACTTTAATATTAACGTATTGCATTTTTAATATTTTGGAATGGTTAGGAAATAATTTTGCACAAATTGCTTTAATTATCAGTATGAAAGTACTATCATCTATGTGGTAGAATACAACATTCATTTATTGCGCTATCGTACACAAACATGACAACACGAACATTGGCGCAAGTGTCCTGCGCCGTCTTACGAATTTTAGATCTGTAGGGTTACTCTTGAAGCTCGATTCGTTCAATATTGGAAATTGGAATCGAGTATATCATTTTAGGTACTCTTGAACACAATACTGGCTAATTATTAAAATTTTGTTAATAGTAAACAATAAATTGTTTTGTCAGATTAGCTGAATTCATTTGTAACTTATTCTTAATAATCCGCTAGAACTGTGTCCAAAAGCACCTAAAGTGACATATACGATTCCAATTTCCAATTCACATGATATCGAGATTCAAGAGTAACCCCACAGGTGACGTGTCCTAACGCGAGTTTAGAAGTTTTTACCCATCCCAAAAAAAGTGAGCAACGCCGTTAAAGAAGTTTGGACTTTAAAAATATGATGCTGGAAAATACATTTACTCACAAAACTCACGTGGGTTTCCCCAAAACAATATAAACTGTTGATATTATAATTTCAGTCTCAATCGTGTAGTTTGGATCGGCTGCTGATATCTAAATCTGGTGATACCCAACTAGCTGGAGCTGAATATTACTGCGGGCGAGGGCCCCTTGTAGCTGTGTCTACTGGGCAGAGAATAAGTGTTGGTGTGTTGCAGTCTATTTCATATTTCTGTTATTTAAGCTCATTATTTTACAACAGAATTAATAAATCTTTAATGAATTTTAATCATTTAACATTCTATATATCCTCTAGAAGTAAGGTCATTCTGTACATATGTAGGTATCCAATTTTTGTAATACTTATTTGTACTTACAAAATATGTAATTTAGTTTTGAATAAATCCAACAACATTTCTCAACAACATAACTATTTCAACATAAATATTTAAGTATACCAACATATTCTACTATAGTTAAGTGGGCAAATATTTTAATGTTTTTAAAAATATGTTATTTGATTACATATACTTTAATTTGAATCAAGTTATTTATATTTATAAGTAGTTTCATTATTTGTTACAAAAATTATTAAAAATGTAATTAAATTAAACGCTGTCTATTGTAAACCAATATGTAGTCAGTCAGAAGAAGAAAAGACGTAACAAACTCCCCGGCAACCAGGTGGCTGAATATGTATCTCAGTGACCAAGTCAAAGTGTAAAAGTGTACATCACATAGCTGTCAAATGACGTGTTTTGTATTTCCTATCTCTTTTGTATTTCTGTAGGTCACTGGAGATAGTAAATATAAAACACGTCATTTGACAGCTATTTGATGTACACTTTCCCATTTTAAGTTACTGAGATACATAATCAGCCTTCAGGACCTTAACCTGCCTGTCTTATAATACTACTGTATAGTGTCTTTAGGCCAGGGTATTCTCTTACAATGAGGGATTACGTGTGCTTGTTCGCTATGTTCTCACATAAAAAAATAATTAAGTATGGATAGTGCATATTTTCAATGTTCCAGGTTTAATCACAACAAGGAGAACTTCGCCTCCTGGTGGACGCTTCATGTGTCAGCTCACTGCTCAACCAGCCACGAATCAGTGTAGCTGCGGGTATAAGAAAAAGGTAAGAACTAGAATGTAAGACTTTAAAACTTCCGCAAGAACAGGTATAAATCTGCCCATTTTTTGTCTTAATGGTAAAAGACAGTGAACAAGCACGTGCTTAACCTGATGGTAAGTGACGGTAAGAGTAAACCGTAGCCTACAGCATGTCCCGTGACCAGGGTCCGGGGTGCTAATCCAATTGTGCAAGTCTAACGGCTACTCTACCTTCAGAACGGAACATAATATTATCATTATGGCGGAAGGAATGAGTAAAGCGGTGTATCACTACCTGAGTCTTAGTCTGCGTGTGCAAGTTTACCTTTTACTAGCACAGAACGTGATAATGAGGAGCACTGACGCCATGGCGGCAGGAATAGAAAATGAGTTTGTACAATTGCCGGCTAGCTGCTGTCAAGGGCGGATTCAGCTTTCGTGTCCGTGGGAAGAGCCGTCAAATACGTAATCGAGGTTGAGTCAGAGCAGCCTCCACTTTTAACATAACTTTAAAAACATCTAATTTCCAAAATAACAAACTATTTTAAGACTTTTTTATACGAAACGTTACACGGTGTATTGTTAACGAAAGTATTGTGCGATTTTATTTTTTAAATCATGTAAAAGAATTGCTCCAAGAAGCCAGAAGTTATTATTATTAGACTAATTTTAGCTTTAATGCCGCAATCTGACAATGTAAATGTTAAATCTTAATATATATAAATTACGTGTCACGTTGTTTGTCCGCGATGGACTCCTAAACTACTTTACCGATTTGAATCACATTTGCACACAGTGTGCAGTTTGGTCCAACTTGAAAGATAGGATAGCTTATATCTCAAATTATAATCAAAAAAATTAACATCCAAGCGAAGCCGGAATAGGCAGCTCGTAGTTATATATATAATATATTAAGTATAATGGTTTATCTTTTTTAAGGTAGGATAGACAACAATATGTATCCAATAAGACATTTTTGAAGTTTTTTCATAACAACATAGTTTTTCGTTTGTTATCGCAAACACTTATTGTGGTAACCTTTCAGTAACGAATCACTAAATTTTAATTAGTTACAAGTAGCTTTTGAGTTATAAAAGGAAACCGAAGTAGCCTTTTTAACCCCTGATGGATTACGAGGGGTGTTAAAATACCAATCGCCCATAAGCCATCCGCCCTCTACACGATGGCAGATCGTAGTGGGAAACTATGATGGCCCATCGTGTAGTGAGTACATAAACTGTTGCTTCGTTTTGCGCAGACAAATAATGTTTTTACTTTCTACAGCTTTGATATCAGAACCGTATAATAATGTCATGTTTTTTTGTGAATGTACAGATCCGTGGCGACAAATGCATGAACTTCGAAAAATTATTACAAACCGTTAAAATATCATATCATATATAATATATCATATATACATATCCTCCTTGTGTCGATCCGGGCTCCTTTACAGAACAGATTATCTGCCTTCCTGCCAGGCAGGTCGTAAAAGACGAGCATAGCCTTAAGTACCGTCACGTATAATAGGTTGTACCTCCGCCTTACCTATTCCTGCCACCATAACGTCAATGCTTGCCATTGACGTGTTCCGGTTTGGAGGGTAAGGTTAGCAACGCACCATTACCACCTCTGGTGTATTTAGGCGGCGTAAATTTCTTGCCATAAGGAAATCAGTCTGCTTGTTTGCCTTCTGATATTATAAAAAAAATAACATACATTGTCTACCAATGGACTCTCATTACAGGTTCCATAGACTACAAGGTGAAGTGTATGTTGGAAAGATGTCTGTATTGCGACGTTTACACGAGAAGTTCTTCTTCTTCTTTTATAAATATGGCTTTCGATCGTTTTTCACGACTACTTTGCCAATGTCAAGTTAGTACTATGTACAAAGTCATGTCAGGTCAAGGTCTTGAGTAAAGCGGTGACTTCGCTACTCAAGCTCATCTAGTGAGATTTAACAGCCGCGAGGAAATAGACGATATACTAATTTCTTCATGATTATTTCATTTGTGCACTTTCACTGAACAAAAATAATCTGATTTCCACCTAAATTAACCAATTTCACTCAGTATAAACATGAAATTCTACGATAATGAAAAAATTACGACCACCTTAATTCATGATGACGCCAAAAACCTACACGAGAAGTTACTACGACATATGTTGATGAACATGACAGACTAGGAGTTCATAAATAATCAGGCGTTCTTTTTTTGCAGAATCGTATTGTCGGGGGTCAGCCAACCAAACCTAATGAATATCCATCGATGGCGGCTCTCGTAGACGAGTTAGAAGGCTTCATTTTCTGCGGCGGTACCATCATTGAAACGCGGTACGTCTTGACAGCTGCGCACTGTCTTGCAAATCGGAATATCAACAGGTTGGGAGTTATTGTTGGGGAACATGATACCAGCACTGGAAGTAAGTTGGAAGTTTTTTCTAAACCAGAAAAAAATACTCCGTTTAACACAAAACATTCAGATTTGTTCACAGTTCACGCAAAGCTTACATATTATGCCTTGCGCGAAGTTCATTCTGTAGTCTAACGCAGGTACAATCAAGTGCAACGATCAAATCGCGACTTCCGGCGTCAATTCAAAAGCATGTTTTTTTTAGTATGTTTGTTGTTATTATTTAGTATATTAATTATGTAACCTCTATATCCATGGGCGCCGGCAGCAGGAAGCAATAGAAAGTAGATAGAAAAAAATACCTCACTGAACTTGCGGGAGAGTAATGCTTTTCGAGAGTATGTATGTTTGTGTTCATGTGTAAATATGTATGTTGTTATACAAGTTTATTTCGATGTTTTATATTGGTTAATATTAAGTATAAATAGAGAAGCACCTCCCTGAAAATAATCTTGGCGACGCCCATATCTATATCGTGTCACAAACAAGACAATTAAACACGTGTGAATAATTGGCATTGGTAAAAATCTCTTTGCACATAATGTCGACCCAAGATGAAGTGCAACCGAATTATTTTGTTTCCAGGTGACACTGCGGAAGTTCAGGGATTCAGAGTGTTGTCCGCTCGTGTACATCCTTTGTATAATCCGTACGTATTTTTTATCGATGGGTATTGTTCTTTATACCATTTTATTATAGCAACCCTACGCTGATTCCAGAGTAGGGTAGTCTTTCAGGTTTCTACAGGTTGCACTTTGGAGAGTGTTCTGAGGAACTAAACAATTAAATTCCCTCAGCTCCATTTCTCGGTCGTGAATCGGGACGTACAGCACGGTAATTGCTCGATATTCCTTGCATACGAACTTAAGGACTAAAACACATAACCGCGTTGCGGCGCCGCGCCGCTAGGATCCACAGCAGCATCACTGTCCATTGTAGCGGCGTGGTACTATTTAATTATTTTAAACAGAGTAATATCTTTTCAATAACAAATAAGCAATAAGTTTCTCACGATAATCTATGGGAGAGACACGTCTAGGATGCCGTAGTACCGCAACGCGGTTATGTGCCCTAACGCTTTACCTTCACTTTCATTCGAACGGAATGGAATTTTCTGCCAAAAAGTGTTTCCGGAGCATTACAACTTAAACATCTCCAAAGAAATAATAAAATTTCACCTTCAACCCTTTCTTTACTTTCCATCAGGTGGGGTAAGGATCATCATGCTTTAAAGCTATTATTAATAAAAAACATAAAAAAAACCTGCGGATTTTCAGACGGTAAAATATATCTTCACTTTTTCCAAAAATTCTATAAATTAAAATTACTGATGTAGAAATGCACAATGTGCATTGCACATGTTACGAGTATTTCACAATATTTTTAGCGGGAGCCAATATTTGTTTCAAGTACGTGTGAGGTTTTACGAGTTAGGTAATAGTTAACTTAAAAAAGGAGATAACAACAATAATGATGATACAACATTTTGTTAAATTTAACTCAGAATTTTCAGAAAAGCATGCTGAATGGTGTCCTTTAAGAACAGTACCTAAACTCAAGATTTATTTAAACGCAGGCGGAGCCATAATGTGGCCGTGTAGGTTGAGCGGACTTTTATTCTTTTTTAAGACGCATGTAATGGCTGCGAGCCGTTGAACGGCTAACACTAAAGAACCGATTTCCCGATATCCCTCGTGTTAGGCCGGGTCTCACGTTTCTATATAGAGCATCTGCTTTCCTGCCAGTCAGCTCGTAAGAAACTGGCAAAGGTTAAATCGGCAATTGTCAACAATATCACTGGCGCCGTGCTGCAACTCGTCCGGGTAGGGATCAATGGCCTTGCCTATTCCTGTCGCTATAATGATAGTGTCATGTTTCGATCCAAAGGGTGCTACGCTTTGGACCGAAACAGTCGGGAAGGTAACAATTGGCAAACACCTCAGCCACAAGACGTTGCACCTACAAGATCAATGGTGTCTAGAAGCCACGGTGTTTCTTACTCTTATTAGAGGCATGGGCTTCTTTGCTATCTTATCAAACCTAAACCAATTGGAAAACCACTCGTATTGGACCGGGCTCCTTTGCAGAATAGACCATCTGCCTTCCTGCCAGGCAGCTCGTAAAAGGCTTACCGTCACTAACACCGTGACATCCTACTAGGTGATAGAGTTTCGCAGCAACTCCTCCGGATTGGTACCAACGCCTTACCTATTCCTGCCGCCATAACGTCAGTGCTTCCCGTTGACGTGTTCCGGTTTGGAGGTAAAGGTAGCCAGTAACTTACTTTTGTTCGAGGTCTAACATCAAGGCCTCAGGTTGGCAACGTACCATTACAGCCTTTGGTGTCTAGACGGCGTGGATTTCGTACCATAAGGAAATCCGTCTGCTTGTTTGCCTTCCTTTATCATAAAAAAAAAACTTAGAAATTGAATTCGACCTGTGATATTCAAAGGTTATCTTTTTTTTATTTTCAGCAATACATTTGACTACGACATTGCTATTTTGACACTAAATGGGCAAATACGTTTTACTGATGCCGTCGGACCTGCTTGCCTCCCGTTCAAATTCGCTGGATATGATTTCTCTCGACAAAAAGTCACTATATTAGGTAACTAAGCTAAAGTTTATGTTTATATTATTACTTAGTTAGCTGATGCACTGACCTAAATAGGATATTTGCCTTCATCGTAAGCAGACGCCACTCCAGCGCCTCTCTCTCTCTCTGATTCTTGCCCTTGAAGGTCATCACTATATTCATATTAGCAATATACGACGACATAAAGTAGTATCTTCACGCCCATAGCCCCGAAGAGGTAGGCAGAGACACAACCAAGGCACCCACGACTAGCCGAAGACACTAAGTCCCTCAATGTGACAGGTGACAAGCCTATCGCCAACTGGGCACATATCCAATCACGAGTAACATTTTTTTTTATTAGAAAATTGGAAAAACCCAATATTCTTTTTGTTGTTCGATCCGGGAATCAAACCCGGGACCTCATGAAGTCAATTGCAACACCTGGACCGCTACACCACAGAGGCGATACCTCGATATATTTGACATAATCAATCATTATCTATTCTTAATAGCTTTCAGTTTTGCACAAGGAAAAGACCGAGATTGCAGGGTTAAAAGTCTACTGTTAGCATGTATTAATTTTTACAGGTTGGGGCACACTGTTTGTGGGAGGTCCGACATCGACAGTGTTGAGAAGCGCAGATGTAGACGTGATCAGCCAGACAACCTGTGCTAGGAGTATATCTACCCTCACTTCTCGACAGATGTGCACATATACTCCTGGAAAGGATTCATGCCAAGTATGTTTTTTATATCTTAAGAAGATTTATATTTACGCAAATTCCCATACGCGGTAGCGAGATAATGTAGAGTGTCAAATATCACGATCCATGTTTACCTGCCTACCATGCTCCATTTTCATTACTCTTTTCATACTAACATGCCAGTTCCAGAGACTCTTGATTAAAGTAAGCAATTTGATCGTGGAATATCAACCTAGGTCTCCCCGAGTACATATATATCCGTCGTTATTCGAGTTGTGTATCTGTTTTGTCAATCTTCTACCATTCATCCTGTGGTTCGGCGTATTCTTGACTTGATTTCTTGAGGTCCCGAGTTTGATCCCGGGTTGGGGCACCAAAAAAATGTGTCTTTTCAATGTTCTAATAAAAATAACGTTGCTCGGAATCGATATTCAGATTTCGAAACCGACAAACTATCTTAGCGAAGTTATTCTGTTGTAATTCCTGCAAATTCTATCAACCAGATATAAAAGATCAGTAGTTAGACGTAATGCTGAGATCACGTTTTAGTATCGCCTCTGTGGTCTAGCGGTTCAGTTGTTGGACTTGACTGCCTGAGGTCCCGGGTTCGAATCGCAGGTCGGGCAATAAAAAGAAAATTGGGTTTTTCCAATTTTCTGATAAAAAAAATGTTGCTCGGGATAGGATACGTGCCAGGTTAACGATAGGCTTGCCACCTATCATATTGTGGGACTTTAGTATTTTTGGCTAGTTGTGGGTGCCCTGGTTGGGCCTCTGCCTAAATCTTCGGGGATGTGGGCGTGAAGATACTTTTATTATACGTTTTAGTTATAGTGTAGTTACAGGAAATACTTAATAATATACCTATGCATGCCTTTCTATAAATAATGCCTTTTACGTTTCTGCAGTATGACTCCGGCGGCCCCCTCCTCTACACAGATACGTATACAGGACTTATGTTCAACGTCGGTATCGTCAGCTTCGGTCGGTTCTGCGCGTCAAACTCACCAAGTGTAAATACCAGGATTACAGCTGTGCTGGATTGGATCGTGCAATACGCACCTGCTAATTACTGTAGAAAATGATAAAGGGGATTCTGCTATGCACCAACTAAACTTATTTTAGATACGTGCTATCTTTTTCGAATGAAACAAAGAAAAAAAAAAGATAGAACGTTTTGGACATGTAAGATTAGTCCGAACATGTTAAATTGTGTCATTTTTTATCATGTTAAAAGTCTGTAAGAATGTAGTGTACAGACTAATCTGATAGCATTATAAGAGTTTTGTCTCTTTTTATTACTTTCGTTGAAAGAAGATAGCGATAACTTAAAATAAGTTTAGCGAGTGCGTAACAAAATTAGCACCAATCGAACTTTTTAGTTCGTTCAGACTTTAGTTAACTAAATATTACGGGAGTAATTGTTGTCAAAATGAATTTTATTGTTATTCTTACAATTTTTGTTATCAGTGATCGGACAAACCTGCAAATAAAAACATTTTAATTGGGTATCGTTTAACTTTTATTAGATTAAACCAATTTTATCCACATAATATGAAGCTGTGGGGCTCGTGTCAGATATCACATAAGTATTAGGAACTCCAAATGTTTCTAAGATTTATGCCTGTTTCAATAAAAAAATTAACTATACTTGTTTTGTTCACTGTTGTGTTAAACCAGGATGTGTATCAAAGACATTTATTAACTATCTCATATCTGGAATAAACAAATTTTGTATGAGTTTCAAAATTAATCACGATTGTAGGTATATTTTGGAAATAAAGTATCTCAAGCTTAAAAAACGATTTAAATGTGAAAGAATCGTAACAAAAAAATGGTATTTTTTTAAGGAAGCCATGTTTGCAAAGGATAAACACATTTTTACAGATCATAATGTTCTGTTACCGTTTCAGTTCGGATTTAGAAAAATAGATCATCTACAATATTAGTACCTATGCTTTTGCTCATAAAAAATACAAAAACAGTAATAAACAATCTCAATTGTACGGTACCTTCGTAGTCCGTACAGAGTACATTTTTTTCAATTAAATTAAAATTTTTAGTATTTGAAAATATTAACCGAATTTGAAAAAAAGAGGAGGCTAGGTATATGTTCGACTCCTAATTTTTTTTGTGTGTTAATCGATTTCTTCGCTATTTATCAAACCTATATTTTAAAAATTATTTGTTGTAACTTTCTTTTGATTTTTTTGTTGAAAGAGCTTTACTTCCGAGGTGGCCCCATTGCCATCGAGACTCGATACGGTGGTGGAATCCCAGGAATTGATTATTATTTTCCTAGCGAAATAAGGGAAAATATTCAATTTTTTGCATTCGATGTTATGAACCATGACAGGCTACTGAATAAAATTTATAGATGCGACTTTAATCCAATTCTCTGTTTCTATTTCTCTTGGGTAGGTAGGTAAGTAATTTACTTAGCTGAATTATTTCAATGTCATGTTGTAAGAGTTCTCAAATATTCCACAGAATGTTTGTACAGATGTTACTTTTCTGCATCACATATCTTTTTTCGCTGGCGACAATAATAGTTGCTTATTCGTTCCTAAGAAATTAATTAACAAGATGTACCTGTTTAGGTTTTATTTTTAAGATCCCGGGCTCGACACCGGGTCGGGAAACTAGAAATAGAAAATGTGTATTTTCTAATAAAAATAACGTTGCCCGGGATCGGATATGTGCCAGGTTGGCGATAGACTTGCTACATATCACATTGTGAGACTTAGTTTCTTTGGCTAGTCGTGGACTCTGCCTGAGGTAGGCATTTTTTTGTTGGTCATTTTCACATTATATCTTTAAGTCTTAGGTAAAGCGGTGGTATCCTTATATACTCGTATAAGCGCACTGAAAGCGATTTGCAGGAATGAAAAAGTACACGATACATTAATTTCTGTATGAATCCTTTTGCCGTTGAGTTCATTGACCTATACTAATATTATAAAGCTGAAGAGTTAGTTTGTTTGTTTACTTGAAAGCGTTAATCTCAGGAACTACTGGTCCGATTTGAAAAAAATCTTTCAGTGTTAGATAGCTCATTTATCGAGGAAGGCTATAGGGGCAATTATCAAATAAGGCAATTATGTCATGCAAAAAAACAAGTAAAACAGAAATTGGTTTTTAACAATTTAATTCTTAATTTTTCTAACATTTCATCAATATTTTTTGTGTCTGATGCAAATGCAAGAAAACAGTAGGAGCAGGTTAGGAAATCTGTTATAAATCACATTCATGTCTTCATTTAGCATCTTTGTATGATCGTTTACGGATATTTTAAACAAAATTCACCGATTTCACCATTTTCTAAAAATCACTAGCAAGGTAACCTAAAAAGTTTTCTGGCGTAACTTTAATACGCCGAACGTTCTTTTGTAAAAATATAAACACTTGAGACCAGTAAAACACCGTAATCTTTAAATTGGAATGATGCGGCGAAATCATAACTCACTTAACACAAAATATCGTCACGAATCAATTAACGTAGGTATTTATAATAATGGCGACTTCGGATTTCAAACAAACTTGTCTGTGTGACCGGTTAAGTCAAATAAATAATATGAAAAATCAGCAATTACCTAAATAATTGAATAATGAGCTTTTTATTAATATAAAACGAATATATTATAAATAACAATATTTTAATAACACTTGTATATATATTAATTTTTTGGTAGTGCAGCCTATAGCAGCACACACACATGCAAACATTTTGTACGTGTTAAGTGCGAAAATACGTCTATACGAGAAACAGGATCCTGCTATATAGCGTCCATGCTAAAACCAATAGGAGCGAAGCAAAAAATTAAAAATGTTTCAAAATCGCGGGACTTTTTTCCTGTTGAGAGCTTCCGCTGCGTGCGCTGCGTAAACGGTTGAAGTTTCGCAAAAATCATATATGACAGAATCGTTCGTCTTTAAAAGTCCTAAAAAAAGTCAGCGACAGCACATTTCTATCTTTTAAGGTTAGCTCACTATAAAGGGTTAAATATTTATTATTATTATATATTTATTAGGTATTATGCTAAATAAATTTATTATAAAATAAACATAATGTTAATTAATCCTTGTCTAAAAAATACGTTATTCATAACAAGTATTTCATTTAAAACAAAATTGCCCTTCACATCATTCAATTTAAATAAATGTCTTAGGAGATATCGCAGTTTTAAAATAACACCATAGTTTACCGACCGCGCAGTCCAGACGCATGGTATGCGCGTGGTCGGCTCCTTACGGAACCGTTGTTCTCAGTGAACTATTTTTGAAATTTATGTTTTCCAGAATATCATCGTGTAATACTTTTCAGGTGAATAAGTTTTGTTTTACTTTATTTTTGTCAATTTCTTTATCTAAATAGATACATTATTTAATTTTGTAGTATTTTAGGGTTATTCTTATATCTTACAGTAACTAATTTTGAGTAATTTGTTGCATAGTTGCATCTTCACGCCAAGTCCCTTACTGACCTTAGCCTACCCCAGGCAGAGAGTATCGAGTACCAAATCTCACGGTCCTGATAGGCAGGTTGCCTTGCTTCCTCCACATTCATTATCCTTTTTATACAAATTCATCATTTATCATTTTTTTATATATTAATAAATCTTTATTTCAAACCTGCAAGAGGCACCTGTGACGCGTCTATACAATAATAAATCTACCACCGGATCGGAACGCGGCCGCACACTGAGAAGATCCGGCAAGAAACTCAGCGGGCTGTCTTTTTTTTAAAAAACATGTTTACAATAATTAACCTAATGATACATTATATTTATCAGAGATTGGCCTGATGAGTAATTGATCCCAAGCCGTCTTGTCAACTAAATATTCAATAATGGTATAATAACCCTTTTCATTTAATTTACATTTAACACATTTCTTAAATTTATTCATTGGAAGTTCTTTCATATAATTGGGAAGTTTATTGTAGAACTGTATACATTGGCCAATGAAAGAATGGCTTAGGTACTCTGTGGAGACAAGACACATGCACAGCAAGATTTATTTATTTTATTCCTTGTATTGACACAGTTTATATCACAATTTCTTTTAAATGAACTCGAATTTCTGTGAACATATATTAATTTTTCAAAGATATACTGGGATACTACAGTTAGAATTTTGCATTCTTTGAATTTTTGTCTCAGGGAAACTCTTGGGCCTAGGTTATAAATTGCCCTTATGGCTCTCTTTTGTAAAATAAATAAAGCGTTCACACAGAGCCGCAACTCTCCGAATGACCAAAATCCGTTAAAACGAGCTCAGATGATTGGGGCCCAAAACTACATCATCAATTGTTTATAGGTCACCACTAGGTCATACAATTTTTCTTTTTTTCGCATGCACAGTATCTTAATTTAAGATTACAAACAATATTAAATCTTTAAAACATTTTGTTAGATCAGCAGCTAGTAAATTTTCTTTTACAAATTCCACATCAAGTACGTCCATTTTACGAAAATTTTTAGTTTTCTTCATTTTTTTCCTAACCCGAACTATATTTTTTCATAATTTATTCACTTACAACTACAACAAAGTTACAAGCAAACATTATAACAATGTACCTGTTAAATTTCTTTTCTGTTTACAGATGGCCGAGAAAAAATATTAAAAGCAGAGTCAAGTGACCACACTTATAGATGATTCAGACAGTTGCTTCTCTGAAAATTCTGATAATGAGTGTGCTATTCTGGTCATGGCAGAATCACTGGAAGACTTGAGCAAGATGCTTGGTGACCTCGATAGAGTTTCCCAACAGGTGGGTCTTAGGATGAACTTGGACAAAACGAAAGTCATGTTGCCCCTATACCAGTTCACGTTAAGAACTCAATTCTTGAAGTTGTTTATCAGTATGTGTACCTAGGTCAAACTGTTCAGTAAGGTAAATTTAACTTCAAGAAAGAGATCGACCGTCGAATCCAACTCGGATGGGCAGCGTTCGGGAAGTTAAAAGGTAGCTTCTTGTCCAAATTACCGCAGAGCCTAAAGTCGAAAGTCTTCGACCAGTGTGTGCTACCGGTGATGAATATGGAAGTGAGACTTGGCCGTTAAATGTGGGAGGCCCACACTACACACACTACAACATATTAAATAAGCTCAGAGTCGCTCAACGTGCTATGGAGAGTGCTATGTCCGGTATTTCTCTGCGAGATATGATCCGTAATTCGGAGATTCGCAAGAGAACGAGAGTAAAAGACATAGTCCAGAAAGTCAGCAAGTGGCAATGGGCAGGCCACATTGCTTTTCAGAACCGACAACGGCTGGGGAAGAAAGGTTCTCGAGTGGCGGCCCCGCACTGGAGGACGTAGTGTTGGACGACCTCCCACCGGGTGGACTGATGATCTGGTCAAAGTCGCGGGGAGTCGCTGGTCACAAGCGGCTGCTGACCGTGACTGGTGGTGCTTTTGGGGGAGGCCTATATCCAGCAGTGGACGTCCTCAAGCTGATGAAGATGATTATGATGAGTGTGCTACATGTAGACTAGATTACTGGGATAAAAAAGGCCAAAAGTTGACTAGGTAAAGTGTGTGCGATGCAAGAAATGGAATCATGAGACTTGAATTACCAATCCTAATATTTGCGATTATTGTTTTTCTTGGGTGTTTGCTTACAAATTTAGATAAAAAAACTGATTTCAAGTTCCTTTATTTTTAGATTTTTTAGTAAAAAGTTTAAGTTTTGTTTTTTTTTGTTTGATTTACTCGTAAGTCCGATTTAGCAACTCTATGGTCCAATTTACCATAATGGTTCGGTAAATTGGAACAAAGCTCAGACTTCGTGTTAGGTTGATTTTTAAGAAATATGTAACTATTACGTTGATTATTGTTAAATTAATATAAAGCCAATTAAATGGAGTTTCATTTGATGTAAAAACTGTTTTTAAAATAATTAATAATAATATGCATACAAAACGCAATTGAAAAAAAGTAGTCCACATAAACCGACTTTCTCCTATAGCATTGTAGGACTAAGTTTCTTAGGCTAATCGTGTGTGGCCTAGTTATACCTTTGTCAACATCTTTGGGGATACGAGACTGAACTTACATACACTTGCATTTGGCTTTATATTATTAAAATTTATAAATACAGATGCTTGTGTATAAATGAAAGAAGGCAGAAACAGTTCAATGCGCTTGTTCCTTTCCGGAGCTGTGGTAGAGACTAGTCCGGATGCCGACGGCAACGTACTCTACCGACTGACACCTGCTTATCCCTGTCTAATTTAATATTATAAAACAGCTAATTAAGATTTAGTGTTTAAATCAGCTAGTGGACGCAAATTGTTATATGGTGTAACCCGACCATCCAGTTTGCATTCATTTAAATTTCGACATCTATATCTTTTTCTATTACCATAATTATGTGGACACAAATTGGCAATTTTAATAAGCATAGTAATAATGGTAGAAATAAAGTCAATCCAAATCCCTATAACATATTTTTCATATTAAAATAAAGGATCAACTTGGAGATAGTAAGATGAGTTCGCGTCCACCTCATTTTAACTTTTAAAAATACTATAAACAGTCAAAATCATCATTATTTCTAATCTTTTATTCATTTTCCAGGTCTAGGAATACATACAATCTTTAATAAAACTTAAAACAGAAAAATTACGTATGCAACGCGCACCGGTGTATTTTTTTTTACAAAAATTATAGGTAATATATGTATAGCTAAGATTCATAATTTTTTTTAAACAGGAAAAGTTTTCAGGAGGGTTTTTTAAACGTTTTCCGCGAAATGGACGCGAACTGGGGGGTGGGCGCGAACAGGTGAAAGTGTGAAAGTAAGTGTGAAAACAGCTAAATTTCTTTACAATGTTGTACTGTAATTTCTATTAACTGAAAAACTATGATATACCTATAAGTCGCAAACAAATTCAAAGATGTTTTACTAAACTAATATCTATTTTATCTACCACAAACTGCAAAGCGTTCAAAGCAAGAAACAGTTAAAAAATTAATTACAATTATTTAATACTGCAGATCAAGCGCTGAATGATTGATAATGTCTAATACTATCACACAGAACGTTTGACAGTTCAGCATTTAAAAGCTGTCTGATTCCATTAAATAGTGTATTGTAATAAAAAATCAAATCAAGCGCTGAATGAAATAAAGTGTCTAATAATAATATCACACACAACATTAAACAGCTAAGGGTTTAAGCGCTTTCTGATCCTATTCAAGTTTATTGTGATAAAATAGCAAAAAAAGTGCTGAATGCAATAAAGACCTCTAATGATACATGTACAAAGTTTTACGCTTGTCGTAGCCTTAAAGCGCCGGCGATGGAATGTTGCATTATAACACAATTACAGCTATCTGTCTTACGAAATTTTGTCTTACAAGGTCATGAGTCCTGATGCGAGTTAAGAAATTTTTACTCATTTTAAAAAAAGTGCGTAACGCCGCCAAAGAAGTTTTCACTTCAAAAAATTACTCTGACATACGAGGGCCAAACTGAAAGTTTTTAGAACTGGCAACTTAAAAGCATTATATTAAAAAAATAAGTTTAAATTTTGAAAATAGAACTCTTTACCAATAATATTGAGTATACATTTCATTCATTTGTCATTTGTTTTACGATTTGGCGGCAAATTGAAAATTGTCTGTGCACGTCAGAATGAATTTAAGCCGAGAAAATTTTCATGCAATGGTTTTTTATGACTTTCGATGTCATATAAGTCAACAAGAAAGTTATGATAGACTTCGATTGGCTTTTCACGATGAAGCCCAATCTCGTGCCACAGTTTACAACTGGTTTAATGAATTCAAACGTGGTCGAACTAATCTCACCGATGATTTGCGTGAGGGACGGCCTTCTACAGCGACGACTGAAGACAATATCAGTGTTGTGCGGCGTATGATAGAGACTGACAAAAGAGTGACCTATCAGCAGATTCGGACAAGTCTAGGCATAGGTATGAGTCAAGTGCACAAAATCCTCCATGAACATTTAGCGGCCAGTAAGCTTTGTGCCCGCTGGATACCGCACAATTTTACCGAGGCTCAAAAACTCCGCCGTGTTGATTGGTGCCGAGAAATGGTCCAAAAATTTAACGGAGGTGACTCAAATGCTGTGTTCGACATACTAACGGGTGACGAAAGCTGGATTTACTGTTATGATCCGGAAACCAAAAGACAGTCTGCTCAGTGGGTGTTTCCTTCCGAAGAGTCGCCAACTAAAGTGAAGAGAGGTCGAAGTGTTGGAAAAAAGATGGTGGCCTCGTTCTTCGGAAAGACAGGTCATTACGCGACAGTTGTCTTAGAGGATCAGAAAACGGTT
>NJDC01000224.1:620666-660876 GCA_002245475.1 Calephelis virginiensis | reverse complement strand
CACCTTATTTGCGAAATTCTTATCATTATGTACATAGAGGTAAGGTTTTTTATTTAAATGAAGTCAAGGATATCTAAATCGTAATATTGATTTAGTTTTACAACTTCACATCAACCTTAAAATCAAGGCCATCACAATTTCATCTTAAAATCCGCGTCTGAAAGGCTGCCTAACCGATGGTTGGAGACCTGGAAGTTCTCTAAATTAAAGTATGAATAAAAGAAAAGGAAAAAAACCAGGTCCTGAGAGTAAGATAGCTTACATATAATGCTTATGGTATTTCACCAGCATGAGAGCCATGAGTATCATTTACTAACTGCTAAAACCGACTCCAACTATTTCGTTATGTACCTACCAAATCCCGATTAGGTAATTCTTCTTTAGGGCGATAGCAAATGTTTCCGAAATGGCCATATATAAATTTTATCAAAATCCTAAGAGCAGTTTTTGAATTATATTAATTGTGTATATTTAAAATGTATGTAATTAGTCGGGTCATAATAAAACTAATATAGGATCACTTCAGAATCATAACCTTACTTTCCATAAAATAATCATCAAAATCGGTTGGCTATTGGTCTTATAATCGCGTAACAAATCTACGAAAAAAATACAATCAAATTCTGAATCTCCTTTTTTAGAATCGGGGAGAAAAGTCCTGACGGTATTCTATAAATACCGCACATGCTACTGGCTCGTTTGAGTGAGTGACAGGTGTTTTTTTGTAAGGGCGCTTAAAACCTGAATATTATTACTATTTGACATTACTAATTAGAAAACATATGTTTATTAGAAAATCAACATGTGTTTTTTTATATGTTAGGATATGGAATAATGTTAAGAGTTAAAAACGATGAGGTTTCCCGACAGATGTATTTTTTATTTAAAAGATCGTGCTGATTGTGTTATGGGTACTAATTTAATACATAAAACACATAAAACAGTCATAATTAATAAGGTAAAAAAAGAGCCAGACCCAGGATTATATTGTTCTTTATTTCTCAACCCAAATCCACAGCTAACAACTCTTAGGTTCGTTTCCCGATGGAGGCAGAGATTTGTATGATGAGCAATGAACATAGATGTTTGTATTCCCATGTAAATGCTATTGACAGATTACTACTATTTACGTTAAACTACATTGTAATTCTACATGTTTTATTAAAAGGTTTACCAGATTTTCACAAACAAAGCGTCTTAGGTTTTTTTAACTTTTTTTTTAATTTACATTTTTTTCACAAATTCAAATATATTTTGATTGATTTTGGTTTTGTTTCAATGACAATGTCTTATAGCAAAGAAGGTGACCTTGTCGACTCTCGTACCTACACATAACAAAGTTCGTTATGTCTCTGCACATACTTTATGGTTTAAAGGTTTGTGTTGAGTTGCCAACCTGAGGCTGGTATGTTAAGCCTCTTGCATAGGTATGTTTGCTGGCTAACCTATTCTCTAACAGAAATACAATAATGACAGTCATTTACTTAACAGTGACAGGAACAGGGTCCCACTAGAGAGTATTGACATAAATTATATTATTTGAGAATAGGTTAGCCAGTGGTACTGATCCAGACGAATGGTCACAAAACTACCACATTACTAACGTTCACCTTTTATGAGTTGTCAAAAAAGCTAAGTTAAAATCTTTTAAATTAAACTAAAGCTCTACAATAGAGTCCGCGACCAAACCAAACTCATTATTATTTTAATTATTATACATAATATAAATTAGATCTCTTTAGGTACCGGAAAAACTTATCGCTGTCTGATTGTTTATCTGCCTGTGCTATTTTACTATTTTTTGACAAATAACTTTAGATGGTTTAAAGTTAGTAAATTACTTTATTCTGCAAATTCATACTCTTCCTACTACGAGTATCTCTTTCGAATTACACACTGCAAATGTGACTAAAAATGGCTTACATCTTTTGGTCGCCATTCGCAGTCCTAGTTATTTCTACCCTGCGTTGACCTGGGTCTGCAGAGTAGATAACACCATATACCTATTACCAGGTACCTTGTAAAAGGCAAGCACATTCTAATTAGGTCATTAGCAACATGACTTCTGCTCGTAGAGTGTCGTGTAATGGATAGCGCCCACTGTTGACGGAGCGGAGCGTGTCAGGCCGGGACGCATCGCATTGCAAAGCCTACTGATGCGGGTCGGGTCGCATTGCATCGGCGCGGATTTTTGTTACTCAGTACCAAAGTAGAGCAACGAAGTAGAGAGACCACTCGACGTTAAAATCGTCAAGTATGGAAAGTTGCGCCATCTAGTAGTTGTCATACGATCTTCAAGTATGGAAAGTGGCGCCTCTAGTAGTTGTCATACGACCTTCAAGTATGGAAAGTGGCGCCTCTAGTAGTTGTCATACGAATCTTTAGCGTCTAATTGCCATGAGTGCTCTATTCTTAACAGTGATATCGTGACCTTTGGTCACTGTGGGCTGCATCGGGGAATGCGTGCGGGGTGCTTCGCGGAATTCTGCCGCGCAAAAATCCGCGCCGATGCGCCCCGGCCCAGTGGGCGTTGCTCCATACAAAATGTATGCAAGCGATCTAGGCGGATTATTGCGATGCGATGCGCCCCGTGCCGGCCCGTCCAACTGGGCGCTATCCTTAACAACTTGCCCAGATAGATATCCACCACATTACCTATTTCTGCCGCCATTATGACAGTGTCATATTTAAGCCCAGAGGATAGCCTGTATACATCATACCTATAAGTGATATAACACCTGTGGTATCTATGGGCCACGGTTACTATTATCATCAGAAGAGCTGTGTGGGTGTTATATTTGTATAAGAGGAAACAAACAACCAAGGTCACCAGGTAGAAAGTGATCACCACCGACCACGGACACCCGTAACACTAGGAGTGTCACAGATACTTTGCTGACCTTTAAGGAATACGTACGCCCTTTCTTCAAGTTGTTTCCGATTGGAAATACCGTCTTTTGTAATTGGTTCCTTGAAAGTATTATGTGAGGTAAGAAATGACTAAGGAATTGCTTAGTTTTAGACCGCAATGTATCAATGTGGTTTAAGGTGTGATACCTTAAATTAATAGATTACATTGAAGCTGATATTTGGAGGTCAAAACCTTGACCCTTAGACAAGATAGGTTTTTAATTAATCCAGCAATAATTTGGGTTTATTGACCCGCATGACATTGCAGTCTTTTTCTGATATGGACAAATAGATGAAAAATCGAAGTAGAATTTCCCTTAGTTTATGCACATTTGTCATTATACTCATCCTAGGTTGAATTCCGGTTTTTCCTCACATGTAGGAACGGGAACTCCGGGTGCGCTTACCTCATTTTCCTTCTCCACTTCAGCAAATTTTTTTTATTAGAAAATTAGAAAAACCCAATTTTGTATTTTGTTGCCCGACCCGGGATTCGAACTCGGTACCTCATGCAGTCAAGTCCAACAACTGAATCGCTAGACCACATATATCTTTTAAATAATATAAAGCCAATCGACCTGCAGCTTTCCCGTGATAAGCAAACAATCCAATTCAATTACTCTAACACACGTGAAAAACACGTTAAAAAAAAATAAAAAAAAAACAGTTCGACTGTATGTTTTTAGGGTTCCTTGCGAAATGGCAAAAAAACACAACCCTTATAGTCATGTCTGCCTGCCTGTCCGTCCGTATGTCACAGCCACTTTTGTCCGAAACTGTAAGAACTATGGTGTTGAAACTTGGTAAGTAGATGTATGCAATGAACCGCATTAAGATTTTGACAGAAAAATAGAAAAAAACAATAAGTTTATGGGGTTCCCCATATTTAGAATTGAAACTCAATATTTTTTTTATCTTCAAACCCATACTTGTAGGGTACCAGTGGATAGGTCGTGAAATATGGTGTTAAGGTTTTTAATACATTTTTTAAACTGAATGTTTTACACTAGAGACATTTACAAAAAGATAAAAGTGATAAAATGAAAAAAAATATGATGTACATTAATTACTATGTAAATTGCCACCGACAGTAGTTTTTTTAATACGTCATTAAACCGCAACCACTGCATATTAACTACAAGAACTTTTGTACCTATAATGTTAGGTACTTGATGCTACGAAAGCACTATAACAAAACAAATTTAAATTAATTATTGATAAATGATATTGTTAACATAGACGAAAATGTATGTATAAATAAGCATATTTCTAAAAACACTTATCAGTTATCAGATAAAATTAGTATGGGATCATCTCGGAATCATGACCTACCTTTTCCAAAAATAAGTATTTAAATCGGTTCGTTATTGGCTAATTAACAGCGTCTCAAACATACAAATAAATAAAAAATCATCCAGTCTAATTGATAACTCCCTTTATTTTGCCCGTAAAAAAGAAAATTCAATTTTAGAACAGAGATAAATATCAAATCGCAGCGTGTTAATACACATATAATCGCAGTAAGAGTCTGCTTATGGGTTTTGGTGCCATCGAGAGAAAAGATGGTCAAAGTTTTTTTCATAATTATTGAATTTCATGTTAATATTGAGTGAAATTAGTCAATTTTGAGCTCATTACATGAGCTTGAGTAATGAGGTCACCGCTTTACCCAAGAGCTTGACATGACTTATGACTAATTATAATTGATATAAAGTTTGATGCAAAATTCTACTTGACTAATGCCAAAATGTTAGTATTTGAAGTGAAGTGAAGGCCAAATCCTAAAGAAAGAAAGAAGAGTCTACTTATTGATGTTTTGTTGCGCTTAAATTATTTTTTCATTAATAGATCCAATTGCATTAACCACTAAGCAAGATCACTGGTGTTGAGTGGTGTAAAGCTGGATAAACTCTTCCGCCTTACCTGTTGCTGGCACTATCGTGACTATAACAATTTCCAATTCAGAGAGTAGAGCACTGGTAGACTTTTCATGAATTCTAACACTTCGGCTACAAGACAGACCATTAACTTTACCTTGGCAGAGTAGACGTGATTGTCAGTTACGGACATTAGTGGCCATAAAGAGGGTCGTTAAAATCAGGCTTAATTTGTTTGGTCCATTGAATTTGTGATCTTGAAGGCCTAGAACGCGGGGCCTTTTGCGTTCGATCCTTCTCTGGACCAAGAGACGCTCTATAGAGATATCTCGCTGTCGCGTGGCGTAACCGAAGAAAGTTTGAAATCTGGCCTGAGCGATGAAAGATAGACTGCTTGATGTTGAGTTCTTGTAGGACGGATTCAGTAGTTTTAAATTTGGTATATAGCATCGCAAGGATTTTTCTCCAGCTCAACTTTTATTACGTCTTTTACATCTATAAGCCACGGTTATCTCTTGCCATCAGGAAAGACGTGTGCTTGTTCGATGTCTTCGCCTGTAAAAAATATAACTACAACTACATTCCTACATATAATTTGTTTTTAACGTGAACAATAAATGTATATTTGTTACCTATAGGTATGCGACGACTTGCCCAGATTGGTGATTAATGCTACCGCTTTTCTTTTTTTAAAAAAAGGCAAAGCGGTGCCAGAGTCAGTTCCCGCTATTATTGCATTCCGAACTGAATGGCAGGGTAGCACGTAAAATATTTACGAAATCAGTTTAGGGATGAATCAACGGATACACTAACCGTGTGGATTTCGTTAACTTCCTTGTGGTGTATTCGAGTAAAAACAAATAATTGAAAGTATGTCAACAAAATCGTTTTTCCTTATCTATGCTAAGGCTTTATTATAACGATTAGTGACGCCCGGTTGCTCTCTTATCGCTGTTAATGTGTTAATGAGTATTTAAAGAAGTTAATTGCGATTAATCTGTCACATTCATCCGATTTGTTGCGCGGGAAAACTGACGTATTTACTTTTTAATTGTGTTTTTTTTTATTGGAGTTAATTTCGGCGAAGAACGCTGAATCGAAAGTGTTATATGTAAAGTGATATATCCAAATTTACAGCGAATATATAACATTTAAAGAAAATTATATTCCATTGTAAGTTTTTTCTCGTATACGTTAGATATGGGTTGTTCTTCAAAAATTTTATTTTCCAACTAGGTAATTCAATTTCAGCCCACATAAATGTTTGGCACTTTGGTCGTAATAATGCGCGTGCCTGTGAAATGCTATGAAATGAATGCTAAAAAAAAAAAATGAAATGCTAAAAAACATGTATTTGAGACTTGTTTTTATTGAAAAAATATCTCGATAAAAAAATATCTTGAATATTTTTGAAACATTTGTTCGAGGTAAAAATTACTTATTGTATAAGTTGTTTTTCATTTAGAACTTGATACTTTCATTGGGACCATTTTATTAAAGAAAAATTTTAATTTTATGCCAGTTAAATTTAAATGCCAGTTTAGTCAAAGTTTTAGGTAAGTACTTGTCTGCCTCTGTGGTCTAGCGGTCCGGGTGTTGGACTTGACTGCTTGAGGTCCCGGGTTCGAATCCCGGGTCGGCCAACAAAAAGGAAATTGGATTTTTCCAATTGTCTAATAAAAAAAATGTTGGTCGTGATTGGAAATGTGCCCGGTTGGCGATAGGCTTGCCACCTATCAAATTGTGGGACTTAGTGTCTTCGGCTAGTCGTGGGTGCCTTGGTTGTACCTCTGCCTACCTCTTCAGGGATATGGGCGTGAAGATTCTTTTTTTTTTACTTGTTTTTCAAATAAATCATTTTTATTTTTTCACATGATAAGAAGGGTAGTATTATTAGCAAATAAGATTGAACCATGATTGAAAACAACAAGCATATCATTTAAGTAAATTGAAAAATTAATGGTCCTAAAACCTTTCTTGTGGTACACCGCAAACAGTACAAATAAAGTCTAAAATACAAATTTTCTTGTGGTTTCGTTTTTTTTTGTTTTGTTTACAAAATTTTATATGGTATATAAATAAACGTTTTACTTACAGTAAATGGACACTTTTTAATATTAACGCTCGCACTAACGTTTATCATTAACAATACATGCATGTACTCTAGATCTGCCTTTTCTGAATCCATAGTGATTATCTACATCTACACTAACAGATAAAGCGAAAATATTTATATTTTAAATAAAATTTGGTTGTTAAAATTTTCTAATAAAAAGAAACGTTGCTCGGGATTGGATATGTGCCCGGTTGACGATAGGCTTGCCAGTGCCACCTATCACATTGTGGGACTTAGTGTTTTCGGCTAGTCGTCGGTGCCCTGGTTGTGCCTCTGCCTACGTCTTCGGGGATATGAGCGTAAAGACACTCAACTCAAAGTCTACTAAACCGATTTTAAAATTTTTTCACCATTAGCAACATAGACTATATTTTGCATTACCAAAAAATGAAATAACTACTAAAACTTCAACAAAAATGTAAAAAGTTAGCTATAAAATGTATCGTTTGCGCTGAAAAATTGTGGGACTTAGTGTTTTCGGCTAGTCGAGGTTGCCCTGGTTGTGCCTCTGCCTACGTCGTCGGGGATATGGGCGTGAAGACACTCAACTCAAAGTCTACTAAACCGATTTTAAAATTTTTTCACCATTAGCAACATAGACTATATTTTGCATTACCAAAAAATGAAATAACTACTAAAACTTCAACAAAAATGTAAAAAGTTAGCTATAAAATGTATCGTTTGCGCTGAAAAATCTGTTAAAGATAGTAGAGAAAATATTTTACAACATTAAAGAACGCATTAATATATACAAAAATTGCAACATCACATATCGAACTATTATAGTTAAGGTGTTTTAAATACTTTTATATTTTTTAAATTATAATAGAAATGCCTACCATATTCGTAACATGTTATCCATACCTTCGTAGTAATCCTTGAATAATTGAATCATTTTGTAATTAAGACTGTTTTATTACCTTTAGACGACTTTTTGAACTATCCCAATCGAACAATCCATTCAAAAGCTATTACAAAATTATAAAAAAATCAAAACTTAATAAATACCTAACTACACTAGAAAATTAACATACTTGAGCAACAGTATAAGTATATTCACCCTGTGTAGTTAGCGACCCGGCCCGGCTTCGCTTGGATACTAGAACTTTTAACTACATGTACACAACCAACAAAGAGGAAAGTTACGTATTTTTGTTTTTGTATTGTTGGATGTTTGTGACGATTAATCTCGAAGGCTACTAAACCGATTTCAAAAATTCTTTTACCATTAGAACGCTGTGCTCGCTGCATTATCACTGAATAACATAGGTTAATTTACTAAAAATAGGAATCCCTACTAAAACCTCAATATAGTTGTTTTACACAACGTGTAAAAAAGTTAGTTAAAAATGTCTTTTGTGTGCGTTGAAAAATTCGTTAAAGATAGAAGAAAAAATGGTCTACAATATTAAATAACGTATCTATTAGCAACACCATGTATCTAACAGTTAAGGTATTATAAATACTATTAAACATTTATAAAAGTAGATTGAAATGCCGACCATATTATCCATACTAATAATGTACTGGGTGGTAGAGTTTCGCAGCGATTTACCCGGATTAGTAGCACCGCCTTACCTATTCCTGCCGCCATAACGTCATGACGTGTTCCGGTTTGGAGGGTAAGGGTAGCCGGTAAACTTACCTTTGCTCGAGGCCTAACATCCCGGCTTCAAGTTGGCAACGCATCATTACCACCTTTGGTGAATTTACTTAACTTATTATACTTACTTAAAAGTGCATATATTTTTGAGTATGATAAAATAATTGACAAATTTGTGCCTTATGAAGTGTAACTAAAAACTTCTAATAGGATGTTGATAAAATGTATATAGGACCATTTCGGCATCATTTGCTATCTTTCGAAAAAAATATTATCAAATTGCGACATGGAATGGTTGAAGTCAGTTTTTGCAGTTTTACTCCTCATAGTTATTTTGCCTAAACTTGGCTTGACACTCTGACTCGTCTAGATTATAAATGGATCCCATACGTTGTGTTTGCCAAGCTAGTTATTACGACTATTTAATTATTATCATGTTATTGTAAGTAAATGTCAAATATTTCACAGCTTATTAAATACAGGTGTTTCAGTTTTGCGTCACATACTGTTTTTCCCCATAAAGCTAATAATTTAATTCACAATTGTCAAATCTTTCGCCAGGAAACAAGATGTAAGTTTTATTTGAAAAATGTGCTCTGAGTTTACTATTTTAATTATAAGTACATTTTATCTGACATATGTACCTACTAATAATAAAAAATGAGTCCCAAAATTTATGGTTTAAAATTTTCACAGCAATCGTGTTCATCGCAATTTAAAAGAACTTTGGATCAATCTGTTTAGTTCCGATTATTTTTGCAAATATGTTATACCCATAGGCCAATTTTAAAATAAGAGAGGTGGGTATACTCAGAACAATATAAACGTCTGAAATAAAGACTTGCCTATTAGTCAGTTAAAAAGATCTGTGCATGTAAGTACATCTGTAATAATCCCTAAAATGCGAAAATTTGTTTGTTTATTTATAATTTTTTTCAAGTCACATGGAATGATTTTGTTGGAGAATTTAATAGTATTGACTTTTAGAAGAAACTTTAGGTATAGAAGAAAGGCTTCTTTAGATTAGTCGATCTAACTATTAAAGTTCTTAAACCTAACGAAAAGAAGTCCACCCCCAAGCAGAAAAGGTTTTTTGTAGGATTTGGTACATACGAATATTGTGACGGTAAAAATAGCTATGCCCTTTGAAAGATAAGCAGCCAGAAAATGAGTAGGAGTGCCGGAGAACTGTTGGTTCTCACGACAACAGAAAAATTATACAGCAGCACTAAGCTGTCTAGACGGTCATCGCTTACTAATAGGGAGCCGATTTCATATTTACTACTTTAAGGCCCTACACTCAGCCAGAAGAGCCAATCGCCGCACTCCCCGTTCCATGATTACTATTAAATAATTGCGCTCTAAAGTAAATGTCTTAAGCGACAAATCACTATTTTTGACACTATAAAAGTAATTTGAAAAAAAAAATAGAAATTGAAACGATTATCTTTTAGGAATAATACTTATCTATGTTTATGTTAAATCTAGTGTCGATATTTTCATAATTGAAGTAGACAGTTGGGTTTTGCTTTCAAAAAAGGGTTAACTTTTTGATTTTTTTCTATCGAGCAAAGTGAAATGAATCGTGTTTTGGAAACAATAGTATTATAAAGCATATTAATGTTAATCTTGTGTATTTTTGTCTAGTGACTTAGTAGATCCATGGTTATTTTTTATGAAAAAAACATATTGCTGACGTATATTAGCATACATGTACCCTTAATCATTAAAAGCAGAAGTATGGTTTCAGATGTTCCAGTTAAAGGCAGTTTTCTTAGTTCTGTTGTATGAATATGGATATGGATGTGATTTCGTACGAAATGTAAGTTTTAAGTTTAACAATTTATTAATTAATATTTATCATCAAAATATATGTAAGAGTTCATAGTTGTATACCAAACAATAGTAGTTTTCATACAAAACTTTAGCGTTAAAATGTCATTAGCACCTCTATTCACATTAATAATATCGTTTTTACTCTCCTCTTTGTTATGTTGACTGTAGGTCTGGAAAATGCGCACGGAGTGACGCGCGAAAATGGTCTACGGAAAAATCTTACGCAATGCAGCCCGGCGTAGTAGTAACAAAGCACTTGTTAATTGTTCCATACAAATGGATGAAAGTGATTTAGGCGTATTATTTCGTTGCGTGAGTTCCGTCTCGGTCCGTCTAAATGTGCGCTATCTTTAAGCCTTCAACGAACATTGTGATTTTTTTTATACAAGAGGAGGCAAACGAGCAAGTGGGTCACCTGATGGAAAGTGATCACCGCCGCCCACGGACATCCGCAACACCAGGAGTATCACAGATGCGTTGCCGACCTTTAAGGAATGAGTATGCTCTTTTCTTGAATGTTCCTAAATCATAATTGTTTGGGAATACCGTCCTCGGAAACTGATTCCACAAAAAGGTAAAAACTGTCTTCGGAATCGTACAGTTGTAGATCGCCATCAAGATGATGGGCATGATACGAGTACCTACTTTAAACTCTATCACGATGTCCGAAGGATGAAGTCAGCCTCTGAAATTAAACCAAATAACTCCTCAGAACATTCCTCTTGATAGATGCGGCAGAAAACACTGAGTGACCCAACATTTCTACGCAGTGCCAAGGTATCAAACCGATTGGTAATTACTAGGTCATTGACAATTCGAGTTGCTCTACACTGAATGCGGTCAAACTGAAGGAGCTGGTACTGTCGAGCCCCTGCCCAGAGTTGAGAACATATATGAGAGCCCATATGAGGCCGAATTTGAGCTTTGTATAGTTGTAAGCGATGGGTCAGCTTGAAATACTGTCTCCTTTTACTGAGCATACCAAGTTTTTTAAAGGCTATTTTAGCCTTCTCCTCCAAATGACCACGAAATTCAACATCACTCAAAATGTCAACGCTGAGTATACCAATGCAGCCTGCATTAGTATACTCGGCAGTTAGGCAAACGCTCTCAAATCAAGGAGATGCGACGAATTGAGTTTTTCTTAGCGGAAAACGCTCAAACTTGCGTCTTGCTAAGGTTGAATTGCACCAGGCTTAAAACAATATTTCAGACAAAATATTGCCAACTTTAGACACAAGTTGGTTCCGGCTCTCAATGACATGTTCCCGAGATAAATTATGCCGGCCAATGTATAAGGCTTCCCCAGTAGTGTCATTAGCAAATGAGTATTACTAATTTGCAACATGTCATTGATATGCAGAAGAAACAGAGCAGGAGAAATCATCCAGGTTGAAATCCTGTCTGGGGAGAAATTTTTTCTTTCTTTAAAATTTATAGAGTAGGAGAAATCACACAGCCTTGGGGAACACCAGCATTGACAAGCTTGGGCTAAGAGCACTTACCGTCTTGTCGACGTCGACCGGTGCTACGCACCGTCAAAAGCTAGTGACCCATTTGCATAATTTCTTTCAAATTTTGTTGCAGAGTAAATCAAGTGCCTTTGCTTCTCATTTTAAGATTTAAGTATGCTTGCGTTTTAAGCGTCAATGAGACTTCTGTACGTTAGTACTCTTACTATTCTGAGCTACAGATATCTTATCGTCCTGATCGCCGACTGGTCCAAACTGCTGATTGCTGGCAATAATACTTATACGCCTTCATTTTGAGTGTTACGTTACATGTAATAAAGTTATGTGCACATACGCTGAACTTACCTGAACGTTTTGATTAAGACAGTCACAAAATGTTACTTTCTTTTTCAAAGGTAGAAATTGGAAAGGAATACTACATCGCGAGCCCAGATTATCCTGCCAACTACACTCCCGGCGTCCAGTGCCGATGGATTGGAAACTGCCCTGTTAACTATACCTGCCGATTGGACTGTAGCGTGATAGACATTCCTCAGGTAAATAATTTACCCAACTGTTGTAACGGTAACAGGTACTTGTTAAACTATATAATAATCGTGTATTCCACGATATCCAGACAATACACACTTTACGTAGCATCTATTTATTTAGTTATAAAATTACTCAGTACAAATTATCCTACGACAGCATTGAGTAGTGTCTTTAATAGTTTCTGTTTATAATCAACTAGCCGACCTGTCAAACTTCACATCGCTTGTCAATGTTTGAAAGTAACAGTTTGATTAAAGTGTAGTTTTTCCCGCTTTAGCTGCAATTTTCCTGGTTTAAAAACCTTTTCCTAGAAATAACTTACACAACAAAATAAGAATTAACAAAATTGGTTTAACTGTTCTGGCGTGATGCCGCGACCACGGGACTTTTATAAATATATGTATGTAATGTATATATGTATACATATATATTATATACGAGTTTGTATTTATTTTAATCAAAATACTTTTCGATCATGGCGATGTTGTGCTTTCCCAAAAAACTTAAACTTTTGGTGATAGAATTTATGAAAACTTACTCCAAGAACACTTTTTTACAGGTTTGAAAGGACACGAGAAGTTATAATAAAAAAAAACAACCTAAGCGAAGGCTGACGTTGAACATTTAAGTTAAATATTTTTTTATGATTTGAATAGAAAGAGCGCTTTGTGTTGAGGTCGCTACCTTAATAACTACACGAGACTATCGAGAAAAAGTATGTTGTCATTCGCATTCTTAAGTATAAAACGTTTATTGAAATATTGACATTTTCGTTACGACTTTCGTTCACTACGACATTGTCACTACCTTGTCACGACACTGTCAAGACATCTTAATTAACAGCGATATAACGTGAGATCGTCACCAACACATATCGTTACCACCACTGTCACCGTAACGACACAGACACGATGACGCTACGATCCTTCCACGACACCACTACGTTTTCGTCTTAAACACTGTCAACGTCTCATAACCATCACGACATCGTAATTTTCCACGAAAGAGTCACGACATCGCCACCAACACAGTCACCGTCACTACACTCTTCCGACACCGTCACGTCCCCTTCACGATTCTGTCACGACATCGCCACCACACGCCACTTCATTACCAATACCACCACGTCATAATCACAATCCCAGTTACGACATCGTTAATGACACCGTCATCATCAGTACCGCGGTTACGTTAGTATCATTCGTTACCGTTGTCTTTGTCGTTGTTGTAATATATATTTCCAAATGAATTCTGTATAATTCTCAAAACTTATTAAATAAAAAATAAACATTTTTCAAATGTTTAAATCAGGTCCTTTCATTTCATACCACACACGAAATAATTGTCCAAGATTCATTTTTGTAACCCTCACTCAGGTCACCGTAGCATTCTAGTCTAGTCCCCAATTCCACTCATGTTCGAACTTGTTAATTGTATTGAACATATCTAAACACCTATGAAAATTAATATAGATCGGATTAAAACTGCTCAAGCTATCGTCGAACAAACATATAACCGCACCCCACTCTCAAACCGGGTATCTGAGCTCACTACGTTCGCTTGGTCAACTATTGATAGGTGCAATTTTTTTCAGGCTCCATCATGTAACTTGGATCGCCTGCTCATATCTAAATCAGGCGATACCCAGCTAGCCGGAGCAGAATATTACTGCGGGCGAGGATCTCTTGTAGCTGTGTCTACTGGGCAGAGGATAAGTGTTGGTACGTTGATATTGTGATATTTTTTTCCCCATGTTGGTCCGGGCTGCTTTGCAGAATAGACCACCTGCTTTCCTGCCAGGCAGCTCGTAAAAGGCGGGCATAGGCTTACCGTCACTAACACCGTGACATCTGACTAGGTGGTAGAGTTTCACAGCGACTCACCGGGATTGGTACCACCGCCTTACCTATTCCTGCCGCCATAATGTCATGACGTGTTCCGGTTTGGATGGTAAGGTAGCCGGTAAACTTACTTTTGCTCGAGCCTAACATCCCGACCTTAAGTTGGCAACGCACCATTACTACCTTTGGTGTCTTTAAGCGGTGTGAATTACATAAGACCAGGAAATCCGTCTGCTTGTTTGCCTTCCAATAAAATAAAAGATATATATATATACAACTTTGACTTTTCTGTAATAAATAAGAATGTGATTAGGAATATAATATTATTTTGTTCATACGTATTTTGTACGTTATTTTTTTCAAGTTATAGTCCCGAAGTGGTAGATTTGATCTGACTGTACTTCACAAATTTAAATGGAAATGGAGCTTCTCAATTTTTGTCGTTTATGGTTGAATTTTAATGATTCTTCTTCTAATGTACATAAGTAATGTTTAAGTGGGGGAACAATTAGTTTTTAAGCTCTCTCGTTTGTGTGTTTATTAAGATTTCAGGGCTAAGTCGCTTATTTTGATAAAGCTAAAGATAGTAAATAGTAAAAGAGCTAAGTTCAATCATAGCTACAATTTTTGCAATAGTTTATAACAGTTATGAAATGGGAGATGAAAGTTTGTCTGAAAATCAAGTTGAAGTCAACCAAAGCTACTGTAAGAAGTAATTTTTCTACGTTGACGAAGCGCGTTTATGCTAGATTGCACATCGTTTAAATGGAAGAGCGTTTTATTGCATTTTTATTATGTTTATATTTAGATTTTCCCCGTATTGATCCGGGCAACTTTGTAGAATAGACCATCTGCCTTCCTTGCCAGGCAGCTCGTAAAAGGCGAGCATAGGCTCACCGTCACTAACACCGTGACATCTGACTAGGTGGTAGAGTTTAGCAGCGCCTCACCTGGATTGGTACCACAGCCTTACTTTTGCTCGAGGCCTAACATCCAATTTGGTTGGCAATGCACCATTACCATCTTTGGTGTCTCTAGACGGCGTTAATTTCTTAACATCAGAAAATCCGTCTGCTTGTTTGCCTTCCAATATCATAAAAAGAAATATATATCGACTAGCCGACCCGGCAAACTTTGTATCGCTTGAGACTAACAGCCATTGCCAACACATACAATAGTTTGTATGGAGAAAAATATGAAAAAATCCTCTGATTTGTTTCATTGGTTCTCCGCTTCTTTTGGTCCTAGCATTATGAAGCCTACAGCCTTTCTCGATAACTGGGTCTCTGAAAGAATTTTTTAAATCGGACCAGAAGTTCTTGAGATTGGCGCGTTAAAGCAAGCAAACAAACAAACTCTTCAGTTTTATAATATTAGCATATTATGATGTTAGTTGATTATAATGATCCACTAGCACTTTCAAAGAGTTGCAAAAAAATTGAGAGTAACGGCTATATATCCTCGTAATGGTTCGGGTTCACTGATTAGAATAGAGCAAAAAAAAAAGATCGTCAGGCCGCCAGATCTCCTCAGTGAGTGGCCGCGTTCCGATCCGTTAATAGTTTTTTATTTGTATAGACGAGTCAGCTTCTCCGCCAGGCAGCTCATTAGAGGCGAACATAGTTTAATTGGGTTATTACCAACAAGAACCACTGGAGGTAGAGTCCTGTGAACCATTTTTCCCGTGTAGGAAACCACCGCATTACATATTCCTCCCGTCATGAGACACCGTCATGTCCCGCTGCGAAAGGGTACTGCACTTGCACAATAAGACTTTAATCCCGATCGCAGGACAGCGGCGCAACTGTATCATCAATGGTTATTGTGGCCCAAGGTTTCCTCTTACCATCAAGAGTATAAAGTGTGCTTGGCCGCTGTGTCCTCACACAAAAAATCCTACGTATGGATAAGGCATATTTTCAATGTTCCAGGCTTAGTTACAACGAAGCGAACTTCGCCTCCCGGAGGCCGCTTTATTTGCCAACTGACTGCTCAACCAGTCAGCAGTACTCAGCAGAAACCGTGTAGTTGCGGATATACGAAAAGGGTAAGAACTGGAATTTTTGATTTAAAACCTTTCGCATGAACAAGTAAAGTTCTCCCAACCCCATTTAACACAATCTCATCCATGAATAAACAACTTTCTACTACGTACTTGGCTTGTCTATGTAAAGATGTTCTATGCAAAGGTGTGTGTGTGCGTGCGTGCGTGCGTGCGTGCATGCGTGCGTGCGTGTGTGTGTGTGTGTGTGCTAATAAGCTTCATAAACTTAAACAGATACCAGAATAAATGAAATAAACACCGAAGTCCGGGAATGAAGACATCCAAATTTTCATCACACAAATGCCTGCCCCCGTCGGGAATTAAACCCGAGCCTCGCGGTTGGTTGATGGAGTTAGGCGTGTTTGCAAGCCCCTCGATCAATAAGGCGAATTGACTGCACTTTTGAAATATTTCAATTCCTAGCCACCAGCGCCCGTTGGTGTAGTCAGACCCGGCGCCTCAAAATGTTCTTTGATTATCTAACAAGTACAAAAATATGATGGGTTCGCTAGTCATAAGGTTAATACCTACATAGTTATAATCAAGGGCGTCGCCAAGGGGCAAGAGGGGCAGCTGCCCTCCCCTGCAGTTTCTACAGAAGTTGATAAATATAAAGCAAATAGTTTTATGTATCTTAACTTGAGTTGCTTGATCGATTATTCAAGTACTTTTACTTCTAATTTGTTACTATTTAAACGGGAAATGAAATGCTTGTCAAAAAATGGAGGGCATTAGGCTCCCGACTTAACCTACGTTTCATATTTTTCTCAATATCCGTAACAGCGTGCTCCCCTCTAGGCTGGCGACGCTCCTGGTTATAATCCTAATAATGTTGTTTTGCACAGACTCGTTTTTTTATTTTTAGCCAAAAAAAAGGAAGAGATTCTCAATCCGACTGTATTTTTTATGTGTTTGTTACGATTACGCCGTTTATAGCCAACGGATTTTGTTGGTTCTTTTTTAGAAACCTAGGTCATGATTCCGAGGTGTTCTCTTATTATTCTATACTTATAAAATAACATGACCTGAATTACTGATTCGTTATCGCCGAGCAAAAACTGTTAAACATAAAATTTGGTGAGTAGGTTCCTTTTATTAAGCAGACACCAACTAAGGACGGAATTCCGAAAATTCTACCCCTAAGGGGGTGAAATAGGGGTTGAAAGTTTGTATGGAAGACCGTAATTTTTTTAAGTTAGAAACATAGAACTTTGATGGAGTTAGGCGTGTATGCAAGCCCCTCGTAGCAAGCAAATCCGGTAAAGTCTATGGTAGCCATAATGAATTCCAATATGGGTACCATAGACTGTGCAAGGTGGGAAGCGTGTATTGAAAAAAACCCCCTTGTAATGCCACCTTTAGACGAGAAGAACAAGCACGACTAATGTGGATGAAGATGAAAGACTTGGATTTGACCGTCTCGTTGGTCAAGTGGCTATCGTACACGCCTAACTACACCGAACAACCGCGAGGCTGGAGTCGATTCCCGACGGTAGGCATTTGTGTGATGAACATTTAGATGTCTGCATTTCCGGTATCTGGGTGTTTATTAAATTTATTCTAGTATCTATTTAAGTATTTCTATGTATTAGAATCATTGACTATGACCCATAACACAAGCATATAATTTGCTTAGTTTGGGGTTAGATTCAGTTTGTGTGGCTTGTCCAGAGATGTTTATATGATTAGGCGTTCTTGTTTGCAGAATCGTATCGTCGGCGGTCAGCCAACCAAAATTAACGAATATCCTTCGATGGCGGCTCTCGTGGACGAAGATGAACGTAAAATTTTCTGCGGCGGTACTATCATTGACTCGAATTACGTTTTGACAGCTGCTCACTGTCTTGCAAATAGGAATATCAACAGGTTGGCTGTTGTTGTTGGGGAATATGATACCAGCACTGGAAGTAAGTTCGAACCTTTTCCTAAAAGAAAAAAATACTCCGTTTAACATAAAACAAACTTGATAGATTGACTGCGTATTTAATCCATACTAGTGGTCGCCCGTTGGTCGAAATTCGATCGTAATAAATTTTAATATCTTGTTGATAAGAACGCTATCTTCATTTCTCAAGACCAACTACTTTGTTTCCAAACTTTTTTAGGGCGCCATCTGTGATCTTTTATCGTTATCATCAATATATTTATTTGTGTGTGTCAAATGCAAGTTAGTGTGGGTAACGTTTTATTTATTGATTTAATGTACTTTATAAGCATTATTAAAATTTATAAGTGTGCATAAACTATAAGTGTGCCAAATTGTATGCTCCTGCGTCTGCGCAATTTTCGTAAAAAGGGGTCTAAAGTTTTGGCATAATATAGATAATTTACCAAAGAAGAAGGTAAATTTAGTTCTTAATGTGTTGTGCTGTACCTACTACCTACGTAACTACTTGTAGCATTACTTACGCCAACGACATAATGTGAACCATGTATTAAAAAAGTTGTGTTTTTACAATGCGTTCTTATCCAAATTAAAACTACGTTACAATATAAGATTACGCTTTGAAAGATTTTGATTAACAATGTGAAAGTTTTAAATAATAAGGTACAAATAAAACGAAAATATTTCAGGATACAGTAAAACAAACCCACCAATTATTCTGCTGAGCACAAACTAAACTATGGTACATACATGTATGTATGATGCAGACATGTATGACGAACATTTAGTCGTCTGTATTTCCGGGTCTGGGTGTTTATTAAATTTATTCAGGTAACTTGTCCAGCCTCATGGAGTACGGTTAGAACTAAGTCAAAATGTTCGTTCAGTAAAACACATTTAGAATACGTTAGATCAATTATCACATCCGAAATCTGAACGTGGATATGAAAATATATTGTGGAAAGTACAAGTGTTTCTAAATAAATTGCATCAAGAATGGAATTCCACCAAGCACCGCCGATAAGAAGTATAGAATCTAGCGAATTTCTTTTTTATAAACTCGGGAAGTCTAATTGGGTTATTCTGTTTCCAGCTGAAACTTCGGCAGTTCAGGGATTTAGGATATTGTACGCACAAGTACATCCTCAGTATAATTCGTACGTATTTTTTTATTGTTATAGTATAGAAAGGTAAACGAAAGATGGATTTCCTGACGGGAAGGACCTTACGTACAACAAGAACGTACGGTACTAGTTGCCGCCCAGTCACAGTTGTAATCAGATATTTACAATCCGGCCGAATTTTGCCGGACTAATGCAAATCTGCCCGATTCCGTTCAGATGTAACCTGATACCGGTACGTCATCGATGACAGATATTTCATCGTAATATATCAAATTTTGTAGTATTGCTTGCTGTATTAGTACCTAAACTACTAAGGAGGTATCAGATATCGGATATCGTGCTAATCTTAACTGTGTCTCTTGTACCGTCAGTAGGTAAACATATAAACAGTGGCATAGTCGAGGTCCACTTTTTTTTTAATAGGTACTCTGGACAAATTCGAACAGAAGATTCTTAAGATAAGTAGGTACATATGTTTGTTACTATCGGCCCCACCCCGGCTTCGTTTGGGTGGAGATATGTGCTTTTTATGATATTGGATTGGATGGCAAACAAGCAGACGGATTTCCTGATGATAAGAAATTCACTCTGCCTATAGACGCGAAAGGCAGTAAAGGCGCGTTACCAACGTGAAGCCGGGATGTTATGTCTCGAACAAAAGTAAGTTTATCGGCTACCTATCCTCCAAATAGTGGCAGGAATAGGTAGGACGGTGGTACCAATCTGGGCGAGTCGTTGCAAAACTTTGTCACCTAGTCAAATGTGTTAGTGACGGTAAGACTATGCTCGCCTTTTACGAGCTGCCTGGTAAGAAGGCAGATGGTCTATTCTGCAAAGGAGACCGGACTAACACGGGGGATATCTACATTAAAAGATGTTCAGCAGTATTTAGTTTCATTAAGCGCATCTAACGTTTATGAGAATTTTAAATTTCTATGAAGTTTATGAAGGGACGATCCTAACATAACCTATGTTTTATCACGAAACTTTAGCTTATTTACACATACGTTACAGAATACCTATCTTAAGAATCTTCTGTTCGATTTTATCCAGAGCACCTATTATACCTATACTCATATAGTTTAATAAAAAAACAACAAAAAGTAACGGTATATGTAACCGGCAGTTATTGTATATCTTGTTTTTCAAGTTTAAGTTGGTAAGTACTTAATACTCTCAGATAATTAATACATACAGTGCATAGACTTAAAATGTTATAGAAACTAAAACTAAAGAACCGGTTCAAAAAATGGGTGCGTGTAGAGTAGTACTATTTAAATTATGCGCTTCGGCTATATTCGTCAAGGTTCGGAAATCCGAATGTATTTTAAATTATACTATATAAAGCTACATTTATCTATAAACTCAAACTCAAAATCTATTTATTCACATGGGTGACGCGTTATATAATTCTAAAAACTACCACCGGATCGGAACGCGGCCACACACAGAGAACATCCGGCGAAAGAAACTCAGCGGGCTTGTCTTTTTTTCTCGTAAATAAAATTTACAAAAGTATATTACATTTAATTAATTTGTAGAGATTGGCACGAGGAGCAATAAATCCCAAGCATTTCTGTCTTCTAAATATTATGGAATCTTATAATAACCTTTACCATACAACTTAGATTTAATACATTTTTTAAATTTATTTAATGGTAAGTCTTTCATATGCTCGGGAAGTTTATTTTAAAAACGTATACATTGGCCCATGAAATAATTTCTGATTCTGTGGAGACGAGACTTATGCACAGCAAGATTGTTTTTATTCCTCGTGTTTACCGCATGTACATCACAATTTTTCTTTAACGAATTTATATTTTTTTGGACATATACTAATTTTTCAAAAATATATTGAGATGTCACCGTTAGAATATTTATTTCTTTAAACTTTTCCCTGAGGGAAACTCTTGGGCCTAAGTTATAAATTGCCCGTATAACCCTCTTTTGCAAGACAAATATTGTGTTTATCTCAGTTGAGTTTCCCCAGAGAAGAATGCCATAAACCATGAGGCTGTGCAAATAAATAAAATAAACAATCCTAGCGGTGTCGACACCGCTAAATGTCTAATTTTCTTAACAGCGCAAGCTGCTGAGCTCAATCTGATAGCAAGCATTGCAATGTGGGAGCCACAATGTAACTTTTTATCTAAAGTGATTCCTAAAAATGTGGTGGAATCTACTAGGTCCACTTTGTTCCCATTGAGTTGTACATTGGTATCTGCCTGCCTTACATTAGGCATTGAAAATTTGATGCACTTAGTTTTTTTTTCATTTAGAAAGAGATTGTTTACATTGAACCAGTGTACAACTTTTGAAATCGCTTCGTTCGTATCGTCATACTTACCAAGTAAGTTATATTAAGTATATAGAGTTGTTAGTACCCATAATTAATCATTCCGCTTAAAGTTAGATTAGGCCAGCCAATTTAAAAATAAAACTATAAAGTGTAAAAAGAGTGAGAAGTGCAAAGCCGAATCGCATAATTTAAATAGTAGTACTGTAAAAATATATAAATCGCACTTGTGTATAACTAAACCACGTGTGTGAATGTAGAAATATGTTTCTAAAGCAGGCAACTGCATGAGCCAAAAACAGACGCATCTTAAAATTTCACTCTCATAATGTTTTCATAACGTGCATAAAGAAATATAACTTCAATAATTTGAAATTAACGTTTATATGCAATATTTAAAGAAATTTCTATTTTCAGGAATACATATGACTACGACATTGCTATTTTGGCGCTAGATGGGCAAATAAGTTTTAATGATGCCGTCGGACCTGCTTGTCTACCGTTCAAATTCACTGGATATGATTTCTCTGGACAAAATGTCACTATATTAGGTAACTAACCTAAAGTTTATTTTTGAACTGAAAACTTCTTTAGCGGCGTTGCGCACTTTTTTTGGAATGGGTAAAAACTTCTAATTTCGCGTTAGATCGTCAGAACGTAAGACGGCGCACTGTGCATGCGCGAACAAGACGGCGGCGCAGCGCATTGCTGTTTTTGTATTACTTACATATTTCCGAACAGTATAGGATTCGCAATGGATAATACCAGTACGAATTAGTGTAAAACAATCGCAAAAACTACTGCGATTCGGCCTCTCGCGTTGTTCTGCAGTAGTAAATAATCGCCTTTGTGGTCTAGCGGTCCGGCGTCGGACTTGACTTCTTAAGGTCCCGGGTTCAATTTCCGGGTCGGGCAACAAAAAAATTAGATATTTGTATATTTTCAATTTTCTACTAAAAATTATATTGCCCGGGATTGAATACGTGCCCGTTTGGCGACAGCCTTGTCACCTATAACATTTTGGGACTTAGTGTCTTCGGCTAATCGTGGGTGCCTTGGTTGTGCCTCTGCCTATACCTAAGGGTATGTGGGCGTGAAGATACCAAATAATTGTACTGTAAAGTGAAAACTGTTTCTTGCTTTGAATGATTTGCAGACTTGTAGATGTATTTATATTATAGTGTCTCAGTTAATAGAAATTACAGCACAACATTGTAAAGAAGTTTAGCTGTTTTCGAAAGTTGTAAGTTTAACAAAGGTTCGATATACCTACGTCCTACACATATATATTACATTGAATTGAATTATGTAGGTATATGTTTGAAAAATTAAATAATTCATCATATTTTATCTCAAAAGTAATACTCTTTTTACTGGCTGAGGTAAATTATGTAGTGGCCGTACTAGTAGGTAGCGTACTGAAGTTTCATGGTTTAGCACAGAGTACTAATAGGTAGGTACTAAATACTGATAGTAATAATAAGGTGTACTAGTACATTTTACGGATTGTACGATTACAGTGCGAATCCAAAAATGTCCGATTAAGCACAAGACTATGCTATTATACCACATAAATTATAGAATTTTCATACTGATAATTAAAACAACTCGTACAAAATTAACCTAACCATTCCAAAATATTAAAACTGCATAACGTTAATATTCAAGTTTTCACTTTTGCTGGCACTCCCGGAGTGCAACCCGTCTTTTTTTTTCCTATTTACTTTTTTCGCCACCGAAGCCTGAAGATGATCTGGGCCTTTATTACAAATAGACGACACTTCTAAGCTGCGTTCTGCCTCTGCTTTGTAAGTTATCTTTTTATACGTATTGGTCATACGTGTTCATATTTGCTTTCTATGGCAGCCATTACAGTTATGCAGATGTCTCTAAATTTCATCAGTCATGAATTAGGTACGTTAAAATGTTTGCTAACCAATGTAATGATAAAGGCATGGGACGCTAACGGCCAATATTAGTAACCAATCTAAGATAAGAGATCGAGCTATTTTAGATCAGTTGCCAGGTAACCGCTGTTATTTTCAAATAATTAACAAAAATATCTTAGCAACAAAACTCTTGAAGGTTTTATCAGTCGATAGATTATTAATATGTAAGTCATTACTTAGTCAAACCACATATTTATAGAGATAATTTTTTCATACAAGATGTTAGAGATATAGATAGATAGTTAAAGTAAAGGCTGTTGGATTTAATATTAAAACAAAAATCAAATCATCATCATATTAGCTATAGAAATAAAAACCCGATGGCATAAAAATAATTGTATAAAAAACTGACAATGGTAAAACAAGTCCAGTGGTTTATAATGTTGAAAGTGACATTGAACAATTACATCATAGAAATAATAATTTTAAATTTATATATTTAAAGAAAGTCGGGTTTGTTACAACACTTATAACTAGAGATCTGCTGGACCAATTTTATGGTTTTTGATTCGTGGATTAGCTTTCGCCCCGAAAAGCAGCATACACCTTAAAATCAATAAAAAAAATATGAAAGATTAATCAGTCGTGACAGTTAAACCGATTAGGCTGAAAATTGATGGAAAGGTAGCTTAGGACCGGGAGAAGTACATGGGGTACATTTTATCCCTTACAATAGCGAGGAAACTAGGAAAAACGACATTTTAATTTTTCCCATATAAACTGAACGGGCGCGGGCGGAACGAAGTTTGAAATTTTGAATAAATCCAAACGTCAGCTGCTCTATTTTGGTAAAAAAAAAACGTGAGCAGACTATGTAACTCTCTAACGTCACATCACGCCACAACCACAGCATCAGCTGTCAACTTTGACACCAACATAGAGCCAGCATACATTTTCAAAGTTCAAACATCGCGACTGTATCGATGTTAAAAGAAGCGAAAGTGTGTAAAGGTGGAAAATATGGGACTGCATAAATGCTGCATTGCTAAAAGTTACAGTGTGTGGAGGGCCTTAATTAGTAATTTACAATACACATGCGCATTGCATTATTGTTAGACCATAAGCATAAGCAGTCAATAAAATTAAATATATTTAAGATCGATTTGTCGTCTTTCTATCAGCTATCAATGGAACATACTATGTAGATATTTCTTTATAATTTGTGGGAGTGTTGGCGCCATCAAGAGAAAATATGAAAATACAAAGTTTTTTCATAATTATTGAATTTCGTATTGATATTGAGTGAAATTAGTCAATTTTGGTGGCATTTTGTACAATTTTGTTCAGTGAAAGTGCACAAATGAAAACATCATGAAGAAATAGCGTATCCTGTATTTCCTCGTTGCCGCCAAATCTCATTACATGAGCTTGAGTAAACAGGCCACCGCTTTACTCAAGAGCCTGACATGACTTCCTGACGACTTATGACTGATGACTAATTAAAATTAATTGAAATGGATATAAAATTTGATGCAAATTTTTACTTGACTAATGCCTAAATACTAACGTGAAGGCCAAAACCTAAACAGAGAAAGAAAGAATTTGTAAGTACAGACGTAATTCAAAAGTCAGTCGTGACTTGTGGTTTTGAGTGATACTGTAATGACATTACGTCAATCATCAACAGTTATTTACTGACATCTACTACTGTAATTTTCGTAGTCCTTGTTCTTAAAATCCTGTAAATAACAGACAAGTATAAAATTATTTTTTTACCCAACGTTTTCTTTCATTAGTTTTTTTTAATACTGCAAATAACATCACAATAAAGCTCTTCTTTATTGAATATCAATAATATATTGCTTCAAAAATCTTCTCTGAGAACCTTAGGTTTGACTAACCTGTGATGTTGGTGTTATGCACAGAACATAGGTACTTTCTACCGAGAGGTGTTGTGGAGTTGTTGAGTGTTGAATAAATTAATACTGCTCTTTTAACTATCATTGTAATTTTTGCTTATAGTATATACGAACCGACCCGGCGAATTCGAAATGTGCTAATTTCGAAACGTAGAATTTTTTTCCAGTACTGTCTATAATAGACGATATTTTCAGAAAACACTTATGATATGTTCTACAAATTTCTTATTTTATTTATATTTTCTCATTTAATTTAATTTAAAGATGCTGTGATAAGCAAAACTTGTAGGCAAATGACGCACCTTTTAAATTTACTTCCAAATTGAAAAGTATAAATTCATTTTATTTTCGACTTGATCTATCTATTTATTGTTCCTGGTCTTGCATACGGAACAACACCGAGATTGTAAGACTAAAACTCTAATCTAAAAGTTCAAAGTAAGCATTTATTAATTATCATTCTTACAGGTTGGGGTACACAATTTTTTGGTGGTCCAGACTCGAAAGTGTTGAGAAGCGCAGTAGTAAAAGTGATTAGCCAGACATCCTGTTATATGAGTATATCTACCCTCACTTCTCGACAGCTGTGCACATATACTCCTGGAAAGGATTCATGCCAAGTAAGATTTTTATATCTAAAGACAACAACACATATTATATTCATATTTACGCCAAGTCCCATACGCTGTAGCGAAAGAATATAGAGTGTCAAATATCACGATCCTGGCTTACCTGCCTACCTTGCTCCATATTCATTACTTTTGATATGAAACATCTATAGGCGCACGTAAAACAGATTTTTGGCGTGGCGACGCGGCACCACGTTATATATACATTCTATGTGCAGTAGTGTGTACGGTGTGGCGACATGCGTCATCGACTGTGCGATTCTCTCCTATCGTAATATTTAATTTTATCATTATGACATATTTAGTTCCTATCACAATCTGTTATTTTTTGCATATTACTTTTACAAAATAATGTCGATGTTTCACATCTGCCAGGCGTCCCGTGACGTCTCACATTTTTTTTTATACAAACACGTCAGTTTCAGAGACTCTTGATTAAATTGAGCAATTTGATCGTGGAATGTCAACCTAGGTCTTCCCAAATACGTGCATCCGTCCATATTCACATTGTGTAATCGCATTTGTACTCTAGCGGTGCTTCGTCGCACTTGATATCTTGAGGTCCCGGTTCAATTCCCGGGTCAGGCAACAAAAAACTAGAAAATGAAAATTTTATAATAAAAATATTGTTGCCCGGGACTGGATACGTACTCGGTTGGCGATAGGATTAGTGTCTTTGGCTAGTCATGGGTGCCCTGGTTGTGCCTCTGCCTACCTCTTCAGGGATATGAGCGAGAATATGCCTTATTTTTAATTTCTTTAACTTCGGTTTGTAGCCGGGTTCTATTTTAGGACTTAGGTCTTACTAAAATAGATAGCTTGATAACCCCCTAGTATCAAGCCCTCAAGTGACAACAGTATTCCATTAGTGTGTATTATTTCTACACCTGGGCATGAAAATGCCTCACCCTATTACCATTATCATCATTTTTTGCGTGTTTGCATCCACTGGCCTACGTTGTCTAACGGTCATTATTAATAACCTATTTCCAGAGAGAGATAGGTCGAGTTTTATTCCTAAGATATTTTTTAATTAATTATTAATTGAAAAATAACAGTGGTTGCCTGGTAATGGCACTATCTCTTATCTTAGATAGTTTATTAATATTGACCTTCAGTGTAATTGATGGCAGCTGTTCGAAATCTTATCAGAAACACCTTCAACTCGAGAGACAAATCTGTCCATTTTAACTTTGGTTTACAAATCCGATTAACAATGTCGGGGGCATATGTTCTTCAGTTTAATTCCCTACAAATACTGTCTAACAGATATAAACATATAATGAGGGTTCTACATGGATTAAAATATTGGTTGTAAACATTGGTTTGCATCCGTTTAATCCAAATTTTGATTTGTATCAAACAAAGTTTCCACCGACGTCACCTTTGTGGTAGGCGTGATTACAACCGTCTGGAGGATGCTTGGCCAATAGAAAAGATCAATAGTATTTCATACCTAATGGATCACGTTTCACCACGGTTACTGGTGAAACAGTACCATGCATCCGATTTCTATAAATAATGCTTTTTATGTTTTCACAGAATGACTCTGGCGGCCCCCTCCTCTACACCGATCAGCTTACAGGATTACTGTTCAACGTCGGTATCGTCAGCTTCGGTCGGTTCTGCGCGTCAAACTCACCAAGTGTAAATACCAGGATTACAACTGTGCTGGATTGGATCACGGATAACGCACCTGCTGATTATTGTAGAAAATAAATTAACATTTTATTTCACACTGACCTTTGTATAGCGTATGTGTTCAATTAAACTTATGGCGGTATTTGTCACGTGTCTAAATAATTCTAAAACTGAATTGAAATACGACCTGTTACTTAAAAAATATTACACTATGCATTGTTAAATATATTATGAGGAACAATAAATCCCACGCATTATTATCAGCGGTATATTCTGCAGTGTTGTAATAACCTATTTTACTTAATTATATATTATACCTTTAAAACAATATCAAAATATTTTTAATGTCTTTTTAAACGTATGTCTTTAATGTGCTCAGGAACTTCCTGATGCAACTTAAATAAAAACTTGTGAATCTGAAAAATAAATTAAATTTTCAAAAATATTTTCTGACGTTACAGTAACTATATTAACTCCTTATTTTTTTAAACAGAAACTCTTGGGACTATCACTCTCTTTTTTAAAATAAATATTGTATTTACTTCGGCAGAAAAAGACTTCGTTACTGCATAATCCTATGAAAATAACTAAAGCGTACAATTTTTAGCGGTGTTATTATCAGATAACTGTTTGATATCTTTAACAGCTTACGCTTCGGATTTCAGTCTATACCTAACAGTTGCATGCTTTTCAATGTGCGGGCCATCATATTTTTGTCGATCGTGATTCCTAACAACGTAATGGGGTCTATTAGGCCCAGTTTGCTTAAAATTAAGTCGTAGATTGGTATTTACATGCCTTGCAGTGTACTTACCCAATTACCTTTTCACCTTAAACAAAAGTGCAGTGTCGTCCGCGAAAATAAAATTTCATGGTTGACTATAACCTAGTATGATGAGTCATTGATATAAATGAGAATCAAAAAAGGTCTAAAAATAGTGCCTTGAGGGACGTCGTTTTTATACCGTTAGTGTTCAAGTTTAAATAGGATATCAAAAGATCTATTGTCCTATTTCTAATGCCATAATAGTGCAGTGTGCCTTGGATAAATCACAAAACCACCAAGTGTATCCTGCAATTTGTAAAGCCGGGACAACTCAAGGAACACTCCTAAGAACTGTAGGATTTCTCACCGTCTTTATAAATTTTCTTAAATAATAATACACCAGCCCCAAGTGATGATCTACACTGAGAAAACCAAACTGCTTATCAAAAAATGAAATAATTTTGTTAAAACCTTTGATTACTAAATTAATGATTAAATAACCTTTGATTAGTATTTTTTTATTTTTTTGTAGCCAAATGTAGAAAATGATCGAGTCGCACATTTTAGTTCATTAGGTTTTTAATTAACCAAACTAACATCACGCGAGTGATTGCTGATGAAATTGATCTAATTGTTACTGTGTAGTTTCTGGCATTGGTGATCAGGCACACTGGTATTGGGTATTGTTTATCGTTATTAATATCCCGTTAACATCAAATCTGTTTATCCACTTATATATTATGTAACTTAACTTATGTACAAAGCAGTAATTCCAAATCGTCCTAGTATTTATGGCTGTGAGTTCAAATAAAAATTATTTATGAATGCAACTAGTTGTATTATTTTTTTGAGATGCTTTTAGTAACTTGGTATGGTTGGTATACCTACTTTTACATATCTATATGTATAACGGAATTTTAGAACGTACTTTTACCACTATTGATTCATTTATTATTGCTTAATTGAAACTTCACACTCTTACTAAGGCCGGGGACAACAAAATCATTTAAAATAAAACATTATTATGACAAGTCCCTTCAGGATCTGTTAAATATACACAGAAATCATGCATGACAAAATTGTTCCGCCACAAGTGATATAAAAAAGTCTGTCGCAGACTGTTTTCGCATATTGAATATTATAGCTATATTTTAAGGTTGACTCACTTTGTCCTTTCGTCTGATAATTAATGGCTGTTCAAAGTAATGCATTATTTGCGAAGGCGTTTTTATAAACATGATACTATCGTTATCAATATAAAGACGAAGAAGTGTTTATATTGAACAAAATAGTCCTAAATATTTCATTTCAGAATATCTAACAAGATATAGTTTTAAAAAAACCCTTAAAAAATAACGAACTCTGCGCGTATTTGTGATGTAAGAATAGTAGGGCTACTCTTGAAACGACATTATGCGAATTGATAGTTGGAATCGTATGTCATTTAAGGTACTTTTGAACATAGTACCAGCGGATTATTAACATTTAGTCTATAATATAAAAACGAATCGCTGAATATGTTGTAAGCTCATAACTTCCGAACGACTGGACTGATTTGGCTAATTCTTTTTGAAGTGAAAACTTCTTTAGCGGCGTTGCGCACTTTTTTTGGAATGTATAAAAACTTCTAAACTCGCGTCAGATCGTCAGAACGTAAGACGGCGCACTGCGCACGCGCGAATAAGACGGCGCGAGATCTAAAATGAAACGTAGATTCATTGCTGTTTTTGTATTACTTAGATATTTCCGAAGAGTATAGGATGCGCAATGGATAATAATACTCGTACCATTACATTCTCACACATAGCAGATACGTATAATATTAACAGACATTGCTCAATTTGTTCCATCTTGAAAATAAGCTTAATGTGTAGTCGAGCAACGTTCGTTGTACAGATAATATGACGATGCTCCTAGCCGTCACGTGGTCTTACTTTAGCGCGTTTTTGTCAAGCCAGACGCAGGTTATTGATATCTATATATAATCTTCTTGCTGACGTACTAATGAACAGCGTCGACCTAGGTTGACATTCTACGATCCAATTGCTCGGGTAATCCGTGGGTAGTCTCAAGAGTCTCCAAGAATGTGGAGGAAGCCAGAAAGGTCTCCGATGATCGTGAGATTTGGCACTTGGTACTCTCTGCCTGCCACGTAAGGGACTTGGCGTGGTGATATGTATGTATGCACTTTTTCTTTTCTTACACAATCTGTATTTAGGTGTTTGACGGAACAAGCTTCGCTCGGCCGGCTAATTATAAAACAAATTTATTTATGCAACCACAAACATCTCATCAAAATATGATTTTAACAAAAGGAGGTTCTAGATGGACGGACTTTGGGTTGTATTCGTCTGGACCGTAGATTTAATCCAAATTTAATAATAATCCGAAGATGAAAACAAAGTTCCTCCCAAAGTCACTTTTGTTGGAAGACGTATTTAGAACCGTATAGAACGTCCTCATAAGAGTAGAAAGTGAATAAAAGAATCATAAAAGATTGCAATGAAATTTTTGTGCTTGCATACTCTTTACTAATACCTATATGGATCATTAGTTGCCTGCTTAAAGCTAAACTGTGGTAGGTGCTCGGGAAATGTTATGCGGACTCCTGTCACTTTATTAAGGCTCTTGGACCCCTTTGAGAAGCTTCCAAGGGTCAAGTGGTTCGAGATTATAATTAAACTTCACTTACTTATTAAGGGCCATTGATGACTAATTTATTTAAAAACAAATGTCAAATTATCATGTAGAGAATTCTTGGAATCCAGCAAACGGAAACAATAACTAGTTCCGTCCCAATTAAATTAACTACTTTTTCCATTACTTTTTATCTTTTTATCCTACAAAGTTATTTAAAAAGTCCACGACGACTGCATTTAGCAGTTATCTTTTAAGATTAACTGACAATAACTATATACATGTTCAAGTTATGCGTTTTTATAAACACTAGCTAGTGGTCGCCCATAGGTCGAAATTCGACCATTTTAATGTTTTAATATCTAAATTTTAATATCTTATTGATAAGAACGCCATCTTCATTTTTCAAGACCAACTACTTTGTTTCCTAAATAGTTAGTGCGCCATCTCTAATTTCTTATCGTCAACATCAATATATTTGTTTGTGTGTGTCAAATGCATGCTAGTGTGGCTAACGTTTTATTTATTGATTTAATGTACTTTATAAGCATTATTATTGAAAAATATTAGCGTTCTGCATTTCCCCTACACATAAACAATTAGTGTGTCAAATTTTATACTCCTCCGTTTCGCACAATTTTCGTAAAAAAGGGTCCAAAGTTTTGGCATCACGTAATAATGTATAATAAATAACCCTTGACAAGCCACACAAATTGAATCTAACCCCAAAGTAAGCAAATTATATGCTTGTGTTATGGGTGTTAGTCAACGATACCATTACATAGAAATACTTAAATAGATACCAGAATACATTTAATAAACATCCAGACCCAGAAATGTAGACATCTAGATGTTCACACAAGTGCCTGCCCCCGTGGGGAATCGAACCCGAGCCTCGCGATTTATCGATGCAGTTAGACGAGTACGCTAACTACTCGACCAACGACTCGTTGATCCAGCCTTCGTGCCAGGGGGAGGTCACATACTCAAGGACGAACTCCATCTCTAATATGGTGTTTGACAACATAAAGCTATTAAATCAGTTACCTTTTTTTGATACTAGCCAAACCGGCTAACTTCGTTCACTTGGCACTTACTCACATACTCTCAGCCCATTATTCAGTGGAACTTGTCATGAATATGTGTTTGTAGTAAAAGGGATCTGTACGTTCAAAAAAAAAACGACGGGTTGCACTCTGGGAGTGCAGGAAGAAGTGAACACTTGAATATTAACGTTGTACATTTTTGATATTTTGGAGTGGGTAGGGAATAATTTTACACGAATTGCTTTAATTATCAGTATGAAAGTATTATCATATATGTGGTAGAATACAATATTTATTTATTGCGCTATTGTACACTAACATGACAACACGCACATTCGCGCAAGCGCCCTGCGCCGTCTTACGAATCAGGTCACGTGTCCTGACGCGAGTTTAGAAATTTTTACCCATTCCAAAAAACGCTAAAGAAGTTTTCACTTCAATATGTCTGTACATATCGGATTCCTAGTTATTTGGTCACTTCATATTGAGTTTTGATATGTCTTTAATTTCTAAACTACAAAAATTATGAGTTGGAAAAAATTAAGGGACAATAATAGATACATTTAAATTTAAAGAACTTGTATATCAGCCAAATTTCATTACGACTGTTGAAGTAGATTCGGCGTGAATCGCGGTCATAATAGACAGACAAAAAAAATACGTTATTCTAACGCATATCCCTATTTTAACACATGGTTGCTAAAATCGATCTATTTCATTTCAGTCTATATTATTCTTAACAAAATCTACATATAAAAAACAACAGATTTGATAAAACAAGTATTTAGGCACTAACGCTAAAAAAATCAAAAGTTTTCCTTTTTTTTATAACATCAAAACTTGAAAAATTATTATCTTTATTCTTAGAAGACAAACTAACAGAAAATGAGTTTTGGCACCATTGTGAATGAAGATGGTCGTAATTTTTTCACAATTATTGAATTTAGTTAAAATTATAAGTAAAATTAGTTAATTTATGTGGGAATAAGTTTAATTTTGTTCAGTGAAAGTGCACAAATGAAATCATGGTGCAGAAATTAGTGTATCGTGAATTTCCTCGCTGTCGCCAAATCTCATAGACGAGCTCGAGTAACGAAGCCACTGTTTTACTCAAGACCCAGACATGACTTTGTAAATAGTGACTAATGACTGAAATAAAGAATTAATACGGAAGACATGGTAGCATGGCCTAACTACTTTCACCGGCCCTATAAAGGGGAAAATTAACTAACAACAACTAACAGAAAAAATAAGGGTACTCAAAAATGGTAACCTTTGTATTTCGTTATATAAATATTATAATAATTATAAATATCCCTGGACAAGTTACACTCTAATTGAATCTAACCACAAAGAAAGCAAATTAGGTATATGATTGTGAAATAGAAATACTTAAATAGATACCAGAATAAATTTAAGACCAGTAAATGCAGAGATCTGAATGTTCATCACAAAATATTAAAAAAAAGGCTTCTAGAAGCCAAAAGTTATCAGGCTAATTTTAACTTTTATTCCGCTATTTCATAAATACGAAGATCGTAAATAGGCACGAAAAATCCGAACCTAAGTAGAACGGCACTGAGCTGACAATAGGATAAAACATATTTTAGAGTAAATTTAAAATTTTAAAAATTAATTTTTTTTTGAAAAATATTCACATGTACCATGCAAGTAGTACTTGAGCGCGTCTACATTTATTGAATATGGATTGCTTATTTTTATTATATTATAAAATCTTATTTTTATTTCTTCCAATGCAATATTAAGATATGTTTTTTGTCAGTTGCATTTTTATTAAAGAGAGATACGCTTCTTCTCTTGCTAAAGGGTATTTATATTCCTTGCATTTGACGGCTATCTTTTAAAATCTGCTGATTTCATTTGTATTTGCTAACGACCACAGTATTTAGTGTAAAAACCACTTTACTTCGTGTAAGTATTGATAATTTTGTTAATTGGTGATAATTAATAAATTTATTAAAAATAATAATCGCTAATGTGTCTGAGTGAATATAAATGTAAAATAACGAACGTTGTTTTCTGTAGAGGTTATGTTTATTCATGTCATGTCAAGGAATATAAATATTTTGTAGCACCTAAAGTAATATGAGTAGGACACAAAATTAGTGCTCGATCTGTTGTAAATATGCGCCGAATAAAATAATTGTGCATGTTGTCCTTTTGGAAATAAACGGAAACAACGAACAGGAAAATTATAAACTCATTATCGGAGAGTTAAAAATTATGCATGAGCAAAAAGCTTATATTTGTGCAAATTTGTGCGCTAAAAATAAAATTTGTGCATCTTCAGGTTTTCGAGATGTTGCGTTTCCTGCTGCGGTAACGTTTTGCAGAATCGCGTATCTCAAAGACAATTGTATGTGCGCCTGTAAAATAAACATGCACAAATAGCTCTTAATTTGTGAATTTACGCGTATTTGCGACAAAATTAGATTTAAAAAAAATATTAATATATATAATATAGTTTTCAAGCAATCGCGGTTTTTCCAAAAATCAAAAAATATCATAGCGCCTAAATTAAGAAAATATGTAATGTCACCGTACGTAAACAGTATTCGGTCGTTCTTAGCGTGTATATTTACAATAAAAAATTCAAAAGCATATGTACATACACCTCTTTTCTGGAATAATATTTTTTCTTAAATAAGATCAGTATTAATCTTCCTATCAATGAAAACGTCATAGTATTTGCAATTTAACATTGTAAATAAATGTAATTAAGCAAAAATAAGTAAGTACCTTCACTCCCTATCCCCAAAGTGATGGGCAGAGTTACAACTAGGGTACGATTAGCCAAAGGTACCAACACTTTCTTTCAATCCCACTTTATCTCTTGGACCTCATCGTTACGATTACGAATGCGGTCAGCGAGCGTTACACTACAGATTTTTCGTAGTTCTCTCATTTCGGCCACATTTATCTGTGGTCTAGTGGTCCAGTTGTTAGATCTTACTAAACGAGGTCCCGAATTCGATTCCCGGGTCGGGCAACAATAAGAAAATTGGGTTTTTCCAATTTTTTAATAAAAAAACGTTGCTCGAGATTGGATATGCGACCAGTTAGCCACCTATCACATTGTGGGACTTAGTGTCTTCGGGTAGTCGTGGGTGCCCTTTTTTTTGTAACGAGTGGAAATCCTCATGGATACCCGCTGCTTTCGGGGGAAGTGGCTGGTCATGTCGGACTACTACCGGCTAAAACGACTCGGCGATCATCCTCTGTGCGTATCGGGTGACTGCGGGATCTCCGAAGAATGCAGCGCTGACACCCTTACACCTGCCCACAGACTCATCCGCTCAGAAGTCTCCATCTTCGGATGCCATCACTTTGACGACAGCAACATGGGGTCATACCATGCTATGCTGTTGACTTGACCACGACAGTTGACTCACAGCTCCAACCCCCTTTTAGTCGCCTCTTACGACAGGTAGAGGATAACGTAGCCCTATTCGTCGCCCGGTTTGAAGGGCCCAGTCGTGAGTGCCCTGGTTGTGCCTCTGCCTACGTCTTGGGGATTTGGTCGTGAAAATACTTTTTTTTACTTTTTATCAATCTAAGTCTCATACTTTTTCTGAAGTATCCGCATTTCTGACATTTCTGACTCTTGCAAAGAAATGTAAGATTATACATATATGGTAACGTTTTGTGTTTTCCTGTAAGTAGTTGAACAAATAATTAGTTTTCTTTTTTTGTATGTGGACATTATAGAATATTATTTTAACTACTGTTGGTAAGCCTAAACAATTAAAAATCTGATCAAAAAGTAAGTAAAATATCTCTACGTCATCCGAATCGTTTCAAGATCGGACACCGACACGTACTACTGCGAAATAAAGTTAAAATTCGTAACCGTGTCCGCGTACATTATAACGAATTTACATCAACTAAGTTTTCGTATTCAGATCCGTATGTTCAGTTCAGTAGGGTTACTCTCGAATCTCGATACCATGCGAATTGGGAATTGGAATCGTTTATGTCACTTTAGGTACTTTTGAACACAGTACTAGCAGATTATTAACAATAAGTTACAAATGAATTCAATTAAACTGACAAAACAATGTATTGTTTACTATTAACAAAATGATAATAATTAGCCACTATTGTGTTCAAGAGTACCTAAAATGACATACTCGATTCCAATTTCCAATATTGCATGAATCGAGCTTCAAGAGTAACCCTACAGTTTGTCTGCAATCGTCACGACGAGTCTAGTGTGGATTATTTTGTAGAATTGTATGTTGTTTCAATCGTGATCGTATCCGACTAATTGGTAGCGGTTTGCTTGGGCCTTAACTTTTTCATGCTTTACAGATGACGTGCCAGTTAATTCGCCGCCTCACTCCTACGAGAGTTGCTGCGTCCTTTAATCCACAGAAGTATAACGCAGTTGGATTTACATACAACGTGTAGTGATGCATGGCACTCGTTGATTATTCTTGAGATTATTCTATTGCTTTCCAAGGCTAGAAGAATCGATCTTGATCTATGCGTATTTTAATCGACTGATTACAGTTATTTACTTTCCTAGCTGCGATTGCTTGTATTGTTCGTATTTCGAAAATTGTTCGTATGCTCCGAGTCTAATGCGTATTTATAAAATCTTCCAAAAGAGGGCGCTATTTCAATAAAGTTTCAAAGGGGTTATGTAGTACATATAACCCCGCATTAGGTGGCGTTACATTCTAAAAGTATTGATTGTTTTCATTTCAAGCTATCTCCGCCTACGTCCTAGACCACTTATTTCGTAACTCTGTTAATTTATTTAATAAATGTTTATTCATTATTAAAAAAAAAGTGACTTTAAATAATATGTAGTCAGTGTTAGTGTAATTCTATAATTAACAATGATTTATTTTTGTTTCATTTTTTTATCTTGACATAAATAAATATTAGAAAATGGAAGGAAATAAAGAAGAATTGTTACAAATATGCAGGTAGCTGGATGTCTGGTATAATGCCGAAACGAATACCCTTTCACGTAGTATACGCAACAAGTAAGTACACTTTTTGCAATTTTTAACAACCCATTAGCCCCGGCTTTTATTACACGTATTAAAATCATTACTTTATTAGGATATGTGTCTGTTTCTAGTTCCCAAACTTCAAATTTGCTTAAAGCAATTGAAGTCAGATCCGAATTAATCTAATCATTTTGCGATTATAAAAGTACACATCTATAAAACAACACGATCAGTTCCTATAATCTTTACATACTTATTCATCCATTTTTTGAGATATCTACTTACTTACACAGTAGGTAAGAGTTTTTCAGCCATTATCCTAGCACTGGAGCGAGTTTTATTAATAAAACCTTTAATTACGAATAGATGCTCCAAATTATAGATAAGGTAGGTACGCTTTAGAACATAAAAACATTTTTGAGACTCAGTTTTCCCGTTTTGCTGACAAGATGAAAAAAAGTAAATAAATTCTAAAAATATTTAATGTTATTGTTTTATTACAAAATTAATTGAAAATTACTATGAATCTTGAATTTTGTTTTTGTATAAAAAATAAAGAAAAAAAATTTAAAAAAAGAATTAGCAAAATTAATCCACCCGTTCACACGTGAAGCGGTCACCAAGGAAAAAAGGGATTCATTTTTATATGAAAGACTAGCCGACCAGGCGAACTTCGTATCGCTTGTCATTAACAGCTACTAACACTTTGTATGGAATAAAGCGTTGTTTTTCACATTTTCCCTACAATTTATATGTTTTTTTCTTCATAACAACCTTATCCTAACTATAAATAATACAATAAAAATAATAATTAGGAAAATTGGTCCATCCGTTCAGGTGTGATGCGATAACCATGCTAAAATGGGAATCATTTTTATCTAGGCATATAATATTATGTACCTACATTACGAGAAAAATTAAACAAAATGGAAGATTTAACACATACATATATCTTAGTGCTAAGTTCCTCACGGGGTAGGAAAAAACAGAAAAAAATAATTTTTGAGATGTTATGGAAATACGTAATTTGGAATAAGGACCGCCTACGAATCTGGCGCTACACTGTGCTACGAATTACGACTGTAGCAAGATCTACGCATACCCAACCGACAGCCAATACATATCCATTCTAATATCTACATACATATCTTCACGCCAAGTCTCTTACGGGGTAATCAGAGAGTATCGAGTGCCAGACCTCACGATCCTAAAAACATGTCTGGCTTTCTTCACATTAATTACCCCATTTCATACAAACACGCCGGTTTCGGAGACTATAGACTGACATTCTAATACCTTTTTGTTTGAATGATTTATTTTCTCCGGAATTATTGCTAATTTGATATTTTCATGTTTGATAGATAAATTCTTGGGTAAGGCTTATTCTATATTAGGTTACAAGACTTAATTGCAGCGTAAGTGCTGGTGTCATTGTAGGAAACATCTAGTTTAAATCCTATTATAAAATTCTAAATGCGAAAGTTTGTGAATGTGTTTGTATGAATGTTTGTTACTCTTTCACGCTCGAATGGCTGAACGGATTGGTCTGAAATTTGGAAGACAGATAGACTGTAATATAGATTAACATTTTTAATCCCGATCGCAAAACGGGTTCCTGTGAAAACGCGGGAGAAACCGCAAGCAAAAGCTAGTAATTTATAAAAAAAGTCTGTAAAATTTGAGGTCAAATCGAGTGAATATTAGATGCAGGTAACCAATCATAACGTAGGAAAATAAAGGAAATTTTCGAAAGTTGACACCATCTTAATCCCAGAAATGTTTTCTGTTCAATAATCGTTGAGAGTGAAAAATGCTATGACATACGGATGGATGGACAGACGGAATGTCGTACCTATAAAGGTTCTGCTTTTTGCCATTAGTCTACTAAATACTAACCATAAAAACTAAAATGTGGTTAACATACCCTTTCAACAAACCTTCGCATACTTCGAATAAAAAATGGTGTCGATGGAATTACATTTGAAATGCCCGGAGCATACCTACGAAAGGGCTCACCCCTATAATGTATCCACTATTATTTGAAATTTAATAGTCATTGTTTTTGCATCAAATATTATTTATTTACCTATCATAAATATAATTTTTATAAATTTTAAAGAAAGAAAAATTTCGCACCAAACATTTTCACATTTTCCCTACAATACAATTTGCAAAACAATGTATTTATAGTACATGGCCAAATAATTAATCCCCGTGTTGGTTCGGGCTCCTTTGCAGAATAGACCATCTGTCCAACAGCTCGTAAAAGTTGAGCATAGGCTTACCGTCACTAGCACCGTGACATCTGACTAGGTGGTAGAGCCTCGCCCGGATTGATACCACCGCCTTCCGGTTCGGAGGATAATGTAGCCGGTAAACTTACTTTTGCTCGAAGCCCAACATCCCGGCCTAAAGTTGCCACCTTCAGTATGTCTAGGCGGCGTGAATTTCTTACTATCAGGAAATCCGTTTGCTTGTTTGCCTTCCAATGTCATAAAAAAATAATAATAAAAGTCCATAGGCCATAGGACAAAATATACGCCCTCTATATACAGCAAAAGTGTTAATGTCGCGTTGTCATTGTCATTAGCATTAATGTTAAGCTTGATGCGTAAGTTGCTTCGTTATGCTTCAAGTGGAACAAGATAATGCTGTCATAGAAACCAGCTATCACCTAATTAGAGTTCATGGTATTAGAGATATATTAAATAGACAGATATACATATTATGATCTTCTTCCAGAATTTGACTCGGAGAAGCCTCAGGCCAATCCTATTGGAAAATATATTTTGCCTTTTGTGTAAAACTGTTTTGAATACCAATTTAATGTAATTGAGAAGGATACTAGGAGTCCATAAATTATTTAAAAGTACCAATAACATAACTTTAAATTACTAGTGAACACTTTATTGTGTAGTGAAATACTAAAGGACAGAGACGGCCTAAGGCATAAGGCCTCGCAGTTAATTATTATTTATTATTAGCAACGGGTTAGAGTTAGGTCCAAGATATTATGTAAGTCGTGAAATGCTAACGAATATTTTTATCGAATACATTTTTGTGGCCTCAAATGGGACAAACAAATTTTACTATAAAATTTAAAATTTGACTTTCTTCAAATCAAAATATGAAGAAGCAGAGTCTTCATACTCTTAGATCTTTGGTG
>NJDC01000224.1:602240-619573 GCA_002245475.1 Calephelis virginiensis | reverse complement strand
TGTCGTAATAAAAGTATATTCACGCCCATATCCCTGAAGCGGTAGGAAGAGGCACAACCGAGGCACCCACGACTAGCCGAAGAAACTAAGTCCCACAATGTGATAGGCCTGTAGCCAACTGGGCACATATCCAATCCCGGAAAAAGTTATTTTTTAATGTTTTTTTGCCCATACCTGCGCCTCTTGTGACCTCTCGCTAAAAGGCAATTGCTAAGTTTTACTTATAATCCGCCACTTGGTTTTTTTATGATATTGGAAGGCAAACAATTATTTAAGAAATTCACTCTGCCTAGAAATTCCAAAGGTGGTGATTGTTAGCAACAGGTTAGAGTTAGGTCCAAGATATTAAACGAATATTTTTATCGAATACATTTTTGTGGCCTCAAATGGGAAAAACAAATTTTACTATAAAATTTAAAATTTGACTTTCTTCAAATCAAAATATGAAGAAGCAGAGTCTTCATATTCTTAGATCTTTGGTGCAATTATGGAGTAATGTGAGCTACTGCATTATTCTGCAAAAGCAATGCTATCTTTCAGTTTTCACCGTTGTCATATTCGATCTCTCTTCATGTTTTCATCAACTGGACTGAGTTACCATTTGTCATAAAAATATGCAGACAAAATACTGGCCACGAACTATTAATTAAAATAAAAAAATATGGTTCTCGCTCCGTCACTGCCACAATAAATGGCATCGATACCTACGATTACAACTTGTGTCGATCAAATATTAATCCAAGCGACCTGTATTTCATCAAAATCGATATAATTGTTAATGCGACGATAGGGAATTACGTGGGTATAGCAAGCATACATATCATAGCATTACGTTTTAAAATTTCGTGATCGTTTTTTTTTTGTATAGGAACACAAACAAGCAAATAAAACATTATACTATAAATATATGCTTTAGCATCGGGCGCAGCTTTATATGTTTTTACAACATCCATTGATTAGTTGGTCCGTGTTGGTCCGGGCTCCTTCGCAGAATAGAATATTGGTACCACCGCCTTACCTATTCCTGCCGCCATAACGTCATGACGTGTTCCGGTTTGGAGGTTAAGGTAGCCGGTAAACTTACTTTTGCTCGAGGCCCAACATCCCGGCCTCAGGTTGGCAACGCACCATTACCACCTTTGATGTCTCTAGGCGGCGAGAATTTCTTACCATCAGGAAATCCGTCTGTTTGTTTGCCTTCCAATATCATAATATATATATATATATATATATACATATGTTTCAGGTTTAACCCCGACAAAACCACCTATATCACGTCAGTTCTAAAATGAAAAAACCGCAGCGGCAACGGTCCATCTGTTCAAGAGTTATTTAGCCACAGCCAAACATATAGGCATAACGTAAAGCTGAAAACAACCCTCTATTTCTTTAAAAATATTTTGTTCCAAAGAAACAAATTACTATTTTAACCTCCGGCAGGTAGAGGTGTTGAAGTTTTGCGTTTCTATCTGTCTCCCTTTCTATGTGTGTGTATGTGTGTCTGTGGCATCATAACTCCTAAACAAATAAATCGATTTCAATGCGATTTTTTTGTCTGAAACTTCTGTTCTGTTCTTAGCTATAGATTTTGTCAGGGTTTCTGAACATTTCTAATATTTTAGATTTTCTCATTTCTAACAGGACAATAAAACCTAATTCTGTAAACCTGATGCTGGTGTGTGTAAGCTTAATAACGACAACGATGAATAATAGCTGAATTAATTAATCGACATGGTTTTGGTCGGTACTTTCGCTTTTTGTGAACTGGCCAAATTGTTGTACAGTGCTTTTTAGAAACTAGTTCTGGTCAGTTAACACCTCCTTTTTACTACCACGTTTTTCCCCGTATTGGTCCGAGCTTCTTTGTAAAATAGACCATCTGCCTTCACTAGCACCGTGATATCCTACTAGGTGGTAGAACTTCGCAGCGGCTTGCCCGGATTAGTACCACCGCTTTACCTATTCTTGCCGCCATAACGTCAGTGCTTGCCGTTAACGTGTTTCGGTTCGGAGGGTAAGGTTTACTTTTGCTCGAGGCCTAACATCCCGGCCTCAGGTTGGTAACTCACTATCACCACCTTTGGAATTTCTAGGCAGAGTGCATTTCTTAAATAAATCCGTCTAATTGTTTGCCTTCCAATATCATAAAAAAAACCAAGTGGCGGATTTTAAGTTAAACTTAGCAATTGCCTATTAGCAAGAGGTCACAAGAGGCGCAGGTATGGGCAAAAAAAAATTCAAAAATAACGTTTTTCGGGATTGGATATGTGCCCAGTTGGCGACAGGCCTATCACTTTGTGGGACTTAGTTTCTTCAGCTAGTCGTGGGTGCCTCGGTTGTGCCTCGTGGATATGGGCGTGAATATACTTTTTTTTACGACATATAAGAATAAAGCAATATTGGACCACACAACGGTTCTTGTGGCAAAAAGTATTTATTGTTTGATTCTTACTGGCTACTGCCCAACTATTCATCTCCTCGATATGGATTTTTGTGCAAATTATATAGCAGTTAAGCTACCGATAACCGGGTATTGTTTAACATTACATCGCCTCTGTGGTCTAGTGGTTCAGTTGTTGGACTTGACTGCATGAGGTCCCGGGTTCGAATCCCGGGTCGGGCAACAAAAGGAAATTCGGTTTTTCCAAATTTCTAATAAAAAAAAAATTGCTCGGGATAGGATATGTGCCCGGTTGGCGATAGGCTTGCCACCTATCTTAGTAACTTAGTATCTTCGACTAGTCGTGGGTACCCTGGTTGTGCCTCTGCCTACCTCTTCGGGGATATGGGCGTGAAGATACTTTAACATTACATTACATTGAACCCGGGTATGTACAGGGTACATCCTGAAGTGTCTATGAAGTTCGCTTCTGTTGCTAGGGATAAAGGTTTTCCCTTAAAGCAAAACCATTCAAGATCAATAGTACCACATATTATAGGCAACTTTCATCAAGACAGCCGCGAGCGTCTTGGGTGTTGTGAAAAAGTGTGTTGGTGTTGGGTCTCAAAATTTACAAGGGGGCATTATGGATAAATGCTCCTGAAGATTGCGAATCATACATAGCTTCCAAACATGTCATCAAAAAGCGGTTGCCAAGGCCAAGATTAGCCGCCTTACATCCACTTTACAATAGATTGGAATCGTCTGAGGGCAAAAGTTTCTTACAAGCACGAACTAGACTTAAAGTAGCATGAGCATAACTGTGTAAAAAAAAAGTTAAAATTAAAAAAAAGTACAGTGTAATAACTGTGTAGCTCCGATTTTTGACATTAACAGTAGTTATACGACGACCTCGGGGCGAAGGAGAGATCCCACGCGGGCCAAGTGGCACACCACCCTGTGTGCGCTCTTCGTGTCTCCTCTTGGACAGTACCCCTCGTACTGAGGAGCACCCTCCCTGGTCCGATTGGTTTCACCGGAGCCCTAGCTCGACCCCAGTTACTTGAAGCCACGACAAGGCTTGGACCCTTGGGGGATGGTCAAACTATTGCCTACTCTAAGTACAGCCATGACAAGCATAAAAAACAATGTACTTCTGTACTTCCTATCTCTGGTCTTGCACGAAGCCTATGTCTGTATCTCATGCCTGATGTATGATTAGATTTCCGCTAAGTTGAAAGGGTGCTTCGAAGGCTAATGTTGATGTCATCTATCAATTTTGTAGTGATTTTTATCACAGGAGTTCGTTAGGATTCAGTACTCAGTCCATTTTTGTAGGATACCATTTTGGTAAATATTGGATACATGATTTATCATCAGATACAGTTGCGCTACATTTATATAGACAGCAGCAGCAAGCAAGCACAGAAGGGGCGCCTGGTGTAAGTGGACGTACTCGTATGAAAACAGGGGTATGAAAGTAAAAGTGACCAAAACCGAGTACCTACATGGCGTGTAGTAACTCGGATTTCTTTTCGAATAGGTGAAGACATCGCCAAGTGTACACAACAGTTTAAGTACTTGAGATCCCGTTCTTCATAAATCTGGTGGTATTGGGCACATGGGCACAACATCAACACTTACAAAGTAACATAAGTTGAACGGTGTCATTTGTGGATCACAAAAATATGGATTAATGTAAAATAATAATTAGGCCGGTTTTTAAAGGGTTTTTTATATAAAGTAGAATCAGATAGATGTGAACTAGAGGGCGTCAACAAAGTGTATGCCTATAAAAATAAACATTAACCCTGACAAAACCTACGTATATGCAATGTAACTAACAACAGCCTTAGCTTTTAAACCATCCGTTGTCTCTTATGCCATCTCAATCGCTATCAAAAAAAGCTATCAAACAAAACTCCGTATCCAAATCTCTTCATCTGCTCAAAAATTATGCTACAGATGAACAAAAACACAAACACACATACTCACTCAGACATACTCATCAAACTTATAATACCCCTCTCTTTTCGTGGGCTTTCCATAATATTTCCGTAATTTCCGTAATCTTTAACAACTTGAGAAAAACTTGAAATAACGAATAAAAAGAGATGATTGCCACAAGGCTCTTCAATGCCATGGTCTTGTTTTGAGGTTAGGGTAGCCCATTGATCCCGTGAACTTGCTCTGTAGATTACTAGTACGTTAGTCTTGAATCTCGATTAAATGCAAATTAGAAATTAGGTTGGCACTCTTAAACACAGAACTAAAGGATTATTAACATGTAGTTCCAAGAATAATCAAAGAATCCCATAAAATAATTTATAGGTAATTAAATGTTATTTTACTTTATACTTTTTTTTTATTTTTTTTAATTAATATTTTAGTTCTTAAAAAAAACTAAATGTTAATATTTCGCTAGGATATATCCGATTGAAATGAAATTGCATGAAATCGAAATTCCATATCAAAACTCCAGGTTTCACACTAAACGAAATTAGCAATACAATTTGAATTTCCTATTTGCCTTTTATTTGTCTACAACGTCTCTATAGAATATACTTCTAAATACTTACCTGTTACCTTTGTTATACGACTCAATTTTTAGTTCGTCTGATTTATAGCATAGCACTATGGTCTATGCTAAAGAACGCATGCGTCTTATAGTCTACATCTATGCGGCGATGTATACTTCTAAATTTTAGGATATCCACCTATGTTTTCGTTTTATTTTTTCCGATCCGGTGGTAGTTTATTAAAATGTCGACGCGCACAAACACCACTTGTATGGTTCAAGTGAATAAAGTTTTTTTTTTGATTCTGATTCCTATAAAAATTATGCCATTTGTATTAAGTACCTAATCGGTCGAGTTGCTTCCAGTTTAACCTAAGTGTTTTTTCAGGCGAGGACAGTTCGTATCCAGCATGCGAGCTGAACTCCCAAGGCCCCGCAGCCCGCGGTTGGCGCAGCACTGGTTCTCCACCTCACGAACTTCTGCTCAGGCTCTCTTGCGTCACCAACATCCACAAACTACAGCTGCTGGCACACCATCAACTGATACGTAAGTTTTATCAAAGATTGTTAATAATAAACGGCTATGTCCACACCTGTGCACTTGCAGTTGCGCTGTCACCTTTATTATACGACTCAATTTTTAGTTCGTCTGATTTATACCATAGCACAATGGTCTTTGTTAAAAACGCTACGTCTTATAGTCTACATCTATGGGGCGGTTTTCAAACGTCTTGAATATAACTAAACAATACAGTTTTTTTTAAAAAAAGTGCTCATGAAAGTCTAAAGCCAATTATCAAATCGTCAACGTTTATCTTGATGTATTCGTACTTCAAATCCTATAATACCCGATATTTTCGATTATTTTCGCTAAATTCTAACACATTACTTATTAATTGACCGCCTTGTTGGTCGAGTGGCTAGCGTACACGCCTAACTACACAGAACAACCGCGAGGCTCGGTTTCGATTCCCGACGGGTGCAGGCAGTTGTGTTATGAACATTTAGATGTCTGCATTTCCGGGTTTGGGTGTTTACTAAATTTATACTTGTATCTATTTAAGTATTTCTATGTATTAGAACCGTTGACTTACACCTATAACACAAGCATATAATTTGCTTACTTTCGGGTTAGATTCAATTTGTGTCACTTGTCCAGGGATATTTATTTATTAAAAGGCAATTTGGTAATAAAACGTATCAAATGTTGCACTCGAACCTACCAGCAATGGATCAACTTGCGCCAGCAGCATGCGCTTTGCAGCAGCTGCGTATACGCTTTCGCCATGTGCCTTGATGGTTCAGTAATTTATTAAAATAATTAAGAATAACCAAGATGAACGGCAAATGGCACTGATGTAGACGAACCCAATCGCCTCTTATTTTATTCAGCTTTTACTTTATCAGTGTGGATTTAAATATTATCAACTCGAATCCACTGCTTTCTGATCCTTTTTTTAAAAATTGTCTGTTTGTATCAGGAAAAGGCAGGACCAATTTTGACGGCTTTAAATATTAAGATCCATATAAAAAATTAACTTATCTGTCAAGTTAAAGCGGTAATGATTTATGTGCAAAAACATTTACAAAAATATTTAATTATAGCAAAATATTCTACCACAGCGTGGTGTGCAAATATTTTAATATTAAACAAATTAATTATTTATTTATATATTAATAAGTAATGCCAAAACTTTGGACCCCTTTTTACGAAAATCGTGAGGACACAGGAGCATAAAATTTGGCACACTTATAGTTTATGTGTAGGAGAAGTGCAGAACGCTAATAATTTTCAATAATAATGCTTATAAAGTACATTAAATCAATAAATAAAACATTACCCACACTACCGTGCATTTGACATACACAAACAAATATATTAATGATAACAATAAAAGATTACAGATGGCGCACTAAAAAGTTTGGAAACAAAGTAGTTGGTCTTAAGAAATGAAGATGACATTCTTATCAATAAGATATTAAAATGTGATATGGTCGAATTTCAACCAACGGGCGACCACTAGTATCTATTAATGGCTTAATGCCGCCCAGCCGCAGCTGCAGAATATAGAAAAGAATAATTCCTTACTGTGCACCAAAGTACATAAAAAATTAATACACCAAAAATGATACTTATTATTATGGGAGGTATGTCGTTTTTTTATTACATTAAAACTGCGTCATCTATCGGATCTTTACACTGAACTGAATCTAAATACACTGAAAACAGTGCTAATGTCGAAGGGTCTTTGGTTTAATTCCAGAAAGTTCAATTTTTACTTTTAAAATAAATTTGTACAAAAATGTTTGTTTCTATCAGCTGCATCAGTGGAAGTACTAGTCTCTGGTGGTCTGGTCTCGGAAGGAGCAGCTACACCATGTGGCGCCACCTACACCAGCGTCGGCAAAGTGACTCTCGCCAAACCAACACCACAAGCCCGCACTAGAGAACTCCGGTAAGTAGCCCTTTGTCTTTAAAAGCAATATTTCACAATCTGATAGGCTATTTGTTAAATGTGGGCACACTTTTTTAGTTAACCGAATAATTAAAAAAATAGGTACGATCTTCACTTATTCCACTGTTTATTTTTGTCGTTACCAATTGTAAGTAAGCTTACTGAAAGGTAGGTACCAGGTTTACAAACATCGGTTCTGATTATATCGTAGAGTTCTCATGTACATTGCAGTCTCTAACAGACTCCAAAAAGGAAGAGGTTATTAATGTTTTTCTTCTTCTTGTTTTGGTTTTCTTTTGTAGTATGTTTTGTTGCGTACGAAACAAAACTCCTTTCTTTGCCAATGACCTAAAACTGTTTTAAATTATATAGTTCTCAAAGACCGTTATGGATTATTTGTTTATGTAAAAAAAACGACCGTTTGCATTCCGGGAGTGCCGGCAGAAGTGAAAACTTGAGTATTTACGTTGTGCGTTTTTGATATTTTGGAATGGTTAGGGAATAATTTTGCACGAATTGCTTTAATATCAGTATGAAATTACTTAGTCACGTGTCCTGACGCGAGTTTAGAAGTTTTTACCCAATTTAAAAAGAATGCACAACTCCGCTAAAGAACTTTTCACTTTAAAAATAAAATATTTTAATACTGCTTACCCAACGTCGAAGTTAAAGCATAACTTTATTATGCATGCAATAGGTAAGTTATTTTTTTTTGCGTGGAAATTGTTTTCTGGTTTACTAAACTATTTTATTTCCTAAAACAAATGTTTCATTTTTATGCAATAACCCCATCGCCAATAGCAAAACAATCTGGTAATTTATTATTTACTTAGTCAAACAACATTTAACCTATCATAGTCACAATTTTGAATAGGAAGTTATGAGACATATGTTACAGAGCATGAAGGGAGCTAGGCTGATGTGCAAGGATTGTGTCACTTTGCACGCGATACTCTCTGCCTAACCCATAAGGGACTGTGCGTGAAGCTATATAATAATATAAAACCTATTTATTGTAGATTTCTAACGACACTTGGCTAGTTTGCATTCCAAATTTCAACTTCGTCTGTCGAAAATCAGACACAAAATTAAATCCATGTTAAAAATAATAGCTTTTGAAAATGGAAAATCTACTTTTTGAATGTATACTTAGTTAACTTTGGTTTGGTAAACAGGGTTTGTAACAAAAATCGCATTCCAGATCAGCAGCCCTTCCAGAACCGACAATAGCCAGATTTGTAAAGCTGAAACTGTCTGGACCTCACCCACCTGCTACTGATGATGATCAAGTAACTTTAATATTATTTATGTATAACTCCTTGCTGATTATTGTTTACGTACTCCTTTTGCGCCTTCCTGCTATTTAGGTGTAGTTTTGTAGGGTAACGTAATTTTTTTTATAAACTTAGTATGTCATTTATTTTAGCATATGATTCAGTTTTACTTTGACAACGCACCATTAGCATATTTGGTAAGTACGTAGGTAGTATAAGATTTAATCTGTAATAAAAAGTCACGATATTTGTATTGCTTCTATGGTGTTGTGGTGCAGTGTTGTCGTTGACCTCACGAGTTCTCAGGTTCGATGTTCGAGCAGGCAACCTAAAATGTATTACTTAAATTTTCCAGTAAGAATATAGATGGCCAAGATTGGATAAATGCCTGGTTGACGTTCGAAAGCTACCTCTTCCTGGATGTGGGTATAATTTCTTGGAGTAGCGTTACTACGTGATCAATTCCCAAGAGGGTCGCCCTCCAACTTATTAAAATATTAGACGTAAGAGTAGTTAGGAAGATCATATATAAGATGAATACCCATTTCACATGGTCATCGCATTTTTGCTCATTCTTTTTTGTTGAGTTAGTTACTGAATGGAGAAGGTTCTCATGATGAAAAAAAACAGGAAAATTGCAGGTAAAACGGGAAAAGCAATGCTTTAAAATATAAAATAAGTAAGTATCTTCACGCCCATATCACCGAAGTGGTAAGCAGAGGCACAACCAGGGCACCCACGACTAGCCGAAGACACTAAGTCCCACAATGTGATAGGTGGCAAGCCTAACGCCAACCGGGCACATTTCCAATCCCGAGCAACTTTTTTTTATTAGAAAATTGGAAAAATCCAATTTTCTGTTTGTTGGCCGACCCGGGATTCGAACCCGAGACCTCATGCAGTTAAGTCCAACACCCGGACCGCTAGACCACAGAGGCGCTAAAGCAATGCTTTAATCCGTATAAACTGTTATTAGCTATTAATGTCAAGCGGTAAGAAATTCGCCGGATCGGCTAGTAAATAATATTAAAAGAGCTTTGGAAAATAATATAGCACTACCTGCTGCTATCTCTGTACACGGTGTTTATTTAGGTACTTACATGACGATTATGATCCCGTAAGGGACTAGGCGTGAAGATATGTATGTATGTATGTATGTATGTATGTATGTATGTATGTATGTATGTACATGACGATTAGACATTTTTTTTATTTCGTTCTAACTGTAAAAGTTAATGACATTCGAACATTCAAGAGGCCTATTATTCCATTTTTAAATGTAGTCAGCTCACGAGTACCCTTTGTTTTTGGGAAAGGGCACTTTTTCCAGAGATTGTTAGTATACCTACCAGTTTATTTAAAAAAGAAAAGAGTAGTAGGGGTGTTTTATTTATTTACATTCACAGGTCGCATTGATGGCAGTAAATGTGTTGGGAGACGAAGTGGAAGATGTCAGCAAGTCCCCAAGCCCAACGAAAGCGGTCTGCTTCTCGCCATACGATGACTTGGCGTTCGTCATGTATGTAGACAACGAGATCGCCGATCTTGTTCGTAGTTTAGATGAAAAGAAGAAAATAGCAGTTACGGGTAAGTCTTCTAATAGCTCTCATGTAATATTGATGTAATAATCACAAAGACTGTCCCAAAACAATAATTACCAATGTAATTTTTATTTTACAATAATCAGCTTGTCATAGTATCGAATGTATGATATGTCAAAAGTCCAACCCATTGGCATTCGCGTTATAAAAGTTTTTGAAGTGAAACTTCATATTTGGTGTAAGAGAAAAATTTTCTTGTCACATTTCCATTACGCTCAACAAAAAAAAAACTATGATGTCACCAAAATTTCCAAAGCGATTTTCGTAACGTGCTTTCATCACGCTTAACGCGCGACATATAAAGATATTTTTGCAATGGTCTCTGCAGTGTAGCGGTCCGGCGTCGGACTTGCCTTCTTGAGGTCCCGGGTTCGATCCCCGGGTTGGGCAACAACAAAACATAGAAATGTATATTTTCAATTTTCTATTAAAATTTACGTTGCCCGGTATTGGATATGTGCCCGATTGGCGATAGGATTGCCCATCACATTTTGGAACTTAAGTGTTTTCGGCTAGCTGTGGTTGTGCCTCTGCCTCCCAAATTGGGTGATATGGGCTTGAAAATACTTATTTAATTACTTTGAAGTAAAACTTCCTTTTTGTTACGCTCTACGAAATATGTTGTCATAAAAAAGTTTGACTTCTTCCGTGTGTACACACTTTTTCACACATTGTTCTTACGTGTTTAAATTTGTGTGTTAATAACTTTTTAAGACTCCATTATGTATCGAAAACATAAATTTGTTGCAAAATAGCAAATCGCAATAGCGCGAGCGGCTAGTCATTTCCATATCATGTTTATATCAATATCTCATTAAATTCAATATCCTATTTAAAATTATTGCAGAAGAACGTTTCGAATACGCACGTCGCCTAAAGTCCGCTGGATCAGCGCTAGCGGCGGCCGGAATCCGCATTGGGCGGTGGAGGCTTCGGAAGCGGACCGCTGCAGCGCGGGACGACTTCGAATTGGCACGCCGCATGCGGGACCGGATAGCTGACGCGCTTGAAGGCGTGAGAGATGACAGCGAACTCAAACGACTGCTTGAGCTAAATGGGGTGAGAAAATGTAATATCAACATAATTTCAGAGTATTTATTGAAAAGCGCGGATACATCGTAATGCACATGATGGTCATGTCCGCAGCTCTGAAAGACTTGCGACGTCGTAGATAGACTACCAAATTTATTTGGTAATTTTCAACTAATACTTGTCCTACGTGCAGCTATACAATGTATAAAATCTTTGTCTAGACGTCACATATTTTTTCTATCCTATCTGTCTGTCCTGTACAAATTCACTTATTTTATCATGAGCAAGTTCATACTTGAGCTTGAACTCGACCACTTTTCATAAAGCTGACCACTATTTTTTGGGGGTCTAATCCGCGCTTGCTTACTGACTTTCAACTGTTCAGATAGAAGATTTTTAGGCTTGCAGAAACTCTAAATTTGGTGGACGAGTTTTTAACTTAAAATGAGAAGCTTTGCAATTCGACTGTATTTTTTAAGTATACTTTTAAAAATCTATCGATGACATAAGTATTTGTTAGCCTTATGGATAAGTTTACCTTGAAGTGTCCGACGTCAGGTACCTACAGGACACTCTGTATAAAAAGTTTGTTTGTTTCAGCCGGATTCCCGTAATGATTCATCACTGCCACAAGCGTACGATTTTTCCCACTACTTATCACCTTCAGTCACCGCTGGTACTCTAAGCGTTGATATTCCTTCACCCGTCCCTCCTATAGAACGTGTTCCTGAACCTCATGAAGACTTTCGACCTGATGAAGATGATGATCATAATATTTTTAACGTAAGTAGATTATCCAAAAGATTGTTACACACAAGTTACACAAATTGAAACTAACCCCAAAGAAAGCAATTTAAATCAGTGTGTTTTGGGTGTTAGTCAACGATTCCAATACATAGAAATACTTCTAAATACCAGAATAAGTTTGATAAACACTAAGAGCCGGAAAGGAACATTTCCCCGTGTTGGTCCGGGCTTCTTTGCAGAATAGACCATCTACCTTCCTGCCGGAAGCTCGTAAAAGGCGAGCATAGGCTCACCGTCACTAACACCAAATATGAAAACATTAAACAAATCAGTTGCGGCTGCGCTTGAAGATTGACATAGAACATATTATGATATCAAATTGCGAGCAAATAAATGTATCTTTTAAATCTTGTTATAAAAAAGCAGAAGAACGACTTTGTGCAAAATTTAAATACTTTGTGTGCATGAAATGCAAATGCAATTTAATCATTTACTTTTGAAGACTTTCTTACACAAACGATATTATTTTATTTCATAAAATAAATTTGTGTTTCAGTCTCCCGTCCAGATACAAGATGAAGTACAACCTCAACCGATCCAAGAAATAGAAACTGTCCAAGAAAATAAAATAGAAACCCACAGAAGAGAAGAAGAATCAAGAAGAGAAACCGACAGTCCTCGCAGGAGTGTGACGCCAAATGCTGCAATCGGTAAAGTGTGTTAGAATATAGCATTTACAATAATTTTAGGTGGAATTTGTCAAGATATCCATAATGTAACAATCTTGCAATTGAGTTTTGTCTGTATGTTTAAAAATTCCCAGAAAAATACATGGTATAGATAAGGTAATTCTAAATAATGTTTTATTTTTTAATTCATATTATTTGTTCCGTTACTGTTTTAACATTTTTTCTGTAAATTTTAAAGGCACAGTGCAATTGAAAAACTAAACAAATATGTTTCATCACAGTCGACCAAATGAAAGTGAGCAAGAGAAAGAGAGAATTCGCAATCGCAATTTCTCACTTTCTTTATTTTCACGATTAATTATCGCATTTTTGAAAAAGTTTTCTTAATTATTATGAATAAATAACTATAGTTTGTATTTTCATCGGTCATCTGACATTTTAATAGTTTAATCATTTCGATTGTTGGACTTTTCCAAAAGTGCAACTTGACCGGCTAGAGAGTGGTAGAGTCTGTCGATATATCGATAGCAAACAGCAATGACGATGTAGACGATGACGACAACGACCTGCCCGGCTTGGTACAGTAAGCGAAAGAAATATCTGACCATAAAGTTCTTTGAAAGTACTGTAAAAGGGTTTAATATTTCTTTTGCTTACTGTACCAACGCTACACCTATTCCACACTCATCACTTTTCGTTTCATCACTCTCGTGTCTTAGCTTGCTGAATTACTTACCAGTTAAACTTACTTACGTAATACTCAACCTAGAATTCGCTTACACCAATTACACTCTTGGTCTAAGAGACCTATCAATCACGTAGCCGTACGGCATAGTGCTGATGGGTCCACGATAGATTTTAAAAATATAAAAAGCATAATATTCTTCCCATTTTCCAGTATCATTACCAGGCACACTAGTCAGACGCAGAAATAAGAGCGCTGGACCCAGATCTACTTTCGAAGCTTATGAAGAACGACTGCTACCTGCTCTTCGGCAGTTAGTATATTCCTAATGTAGAATTAGAAAAAAAAATAAAAAAAATTAAAAGTATCTTCATATCCCCGAACCGTTGGCAGAGGCACAATCAGGGAACCACGACTAGCTGAAAACACCAAGTCCCACTATAATAGGTGGCAAGCCTGAACCGGACACATATCCAATCCCAAGCATCTTTATTTTAACTAGAAAATTTAAAAATACACTTTTTCTAGTTTTTTGTTGCCCAACCTGGGCGTCAAACCTGGGATCTCAAGAAGTCAAGTCGACGCCGGACCGCAAGACCAATTCCTTTTTTTTAATGATTGTAAACTTAGACAAATTGGAATGAATGTTGTTATTAATAATTGTAAAGTTCTGGATGGTTTACGTGGAACCCTAGCCCCTTACCTTGTGCTTGCTAAGGGGGCTGTTTGGAGAGTTAACCAGTTTCTTTAAATAAACTCCAGTGCCAACAGGGGGTACCTGTGTTATATAAAGGGCCAGCCATTATGATAGTGACTTTTAAAGTATTTGTTATCACTAATTAGGAACCTCTTTTTTTTATGATATTGGAAGTCAAACAAGTAGACGGATTTTCTGATGGTAAGAAATTCACGCCGCCTAGAGATACCAAAGGTGGTTGGTGTGTTGCCAATCTGAGGCCGGGATGTTAGGCCTCGAGCAAAAGTAAGTTTAGAGGCTACCTTACCCTCCAAACCGGAACACGTCATGACGTTATGGCGGCAGGAATAGGTAAGGTGGTGGTACCAATCCGAGCGACTCGCTGCGAAACTCTCCCACCTAATCAGACGTCACGGTATTAGTGACGGTAAGCCTATGCTTGCCTTTTACAAGCTGCCTGGCAGGAGGGCAGATGGTCTTTTCTGCAAAAGAAGTCCGGACCAACACGGCTGACCTCTAAGTCAAAACTCTAATAAAAACTTAGCAACTCTACATCAGGACATATGTTGTTTAAAAATTTGGAGGATTTTTATTAAACACACAAAAAAACACAAATAACGTGTATTGTATCTACAATGATAGTCCTTGTTTTTTTTGTAGCACATATTTTTAGTATGCAATTGACCGCCTCGTTGGTTGAGTAGATAGAGTACACGCTTAACTACACTGCTCAACCACGAGGCTCAGTTTCGATACCCGACGGGGCAGACATTTGTCTGTATTTCCGGGTATGGGTTTTTATTAAATTGGTCTTATCTATTTAAGTACATATTTCTATGAGTTAGAATCGTACACTAACACCCATAACACAAGCATATCATTTGCTTACTTTGGGGTTAGATTCAATTGCTGTAACTTGTCCGGGAAAAAAAATGCGAGTGATTTGTGCTATTTGTTAATTGCATCAGTAGAATCGCCACCATCTTTGTATATTTACCTGATTGCGATATTTAGTGTTGTTAAAAATATTAATATGATCTCACAGCTCCCACACCAACGAATACCTACGAGAAGCAAGAGAAGAGGATTGTAGTGGAGGAAGTGCCTCTTCTCATCCACGAACTGTTCACAAACTCAATGAGAGGGAAAGGAAGCAAGCTGCACTACCTATTCTTATATTTGGATATCCTTTAGTAAGTAATTCTACTGACTTGCCTTTTAAAGTACAAAAAATATTATTAGTATTTTTTTAGATAGATTGGCTATGATTTCGAGGTGGTCCCATATTAATTTCATCACGATCCGACTAGTGGTTTCTGATCTGCACTTAATTAAGCATACATTTTTCATTTACTTTTTTTTATGATATTGGAAGGCAAACAAGCAGACGGATTTTCTGATGGTAATAAATTCACGCCCAAAGGCGCCAAAGGCGGTAATGGTGCATTGCTGAGGCCGGGATGTTAGGCCTCGTTTAAGGGTAACTTTACCGGCTACCTTCCAAATCGGAATACGTCATGACGTTATGGCGGTAGGAATAGGTAAGGCGGTGGTACCAATCCGTGCTAGTCGCTGCAAAACTCTAGCACCTAGTCAGATGTCAAGGTGCTAGTAACGGTAAGCATATGCTCGCCTTTTACAAGCTATCTGGCAAGGAAGGCAGATGGTCTATTCTGCAAGGGAGCCCGGACCAACACGGGGAGAATTATGAGATGAATGAATGGGAATAAGCAATATCAGTTAAACATTGAATTGAATCAAAAATGATTTTACTTTTCAGGTTGAAAAGTTCTTTTCCAAAAACTACTTAGACAAAGAAGAAGGATTGGCTCGACTTCGAGCTGAATTGACCACCCCTACCAACGGCAGCACTAAGACATCTCCTAACAAAACTGCAAGGGCCGCTGCTCTCTTGCTCCAGAGGGCGTTACGGGATAAAGTCTTTTCCGTGTATAGCCAGGCAAATGAAGTAGTACGAGTGCTATTTAAGGATTTCGTTCCTAATAGGTAAGTAGTTTCGATTTGGAATTCGTCCAATATTGAGCATTTAAATAGTAGTTATATTAATGAGCGGTGTTTGTATATGAGAATTCCGTAAGGTTTGTGGCCCCACAATTTGTTGAAAAAACAAAATTCGACTAACAGCGACAGCTTCCTCTTTCGTCTTAGGATAAAGCCACCCCTTTCCTGTTATTTTTACAATAGTTTTGCGACAATAGAAAACGGAGATGTTAAAAGCATACATACATACATGTCTTCACGCCAAGTCCTTTACGAATTAGGCAACCTTGCAAAACTGCCTGGCATCCTTCATATTCATTAAAGGTCAAAAGACAACATTTACCACAATGTTTACGGAGTATTACTTAAGGATTAGCCAATTAATATGAATATCATAATTTGAGGACATTAGGGATTAGACTATTTGTTTCGTTTTTAATATCAAAGATGTTTGCCGACCGTAGGAAAATCTATATATTAATACGAAAATTTTACGAAAATTGCTCGGACGCAGGAGCATAAATATTGGCACACTTATAGTTTATGTGTAGGGGAAGTGCAGAACGCTAATATTTTTTAATAATAATGCTTATAAAGTACAATAAATAAATAAATAAAACATTACCCACACTACCATGCATTTGACACAAACAAACATATTGATGATAACGATAAAAGTTCACAGATGGCACACTAAAAAGTTTGGAAACAAAATTGGTCTTGAGAAATGAAGATGGCGTTCTTATCAAAAATATATTAAAATTTATTATGGTTGAATTTCGACCAATGGGCGACCACTAGTAAAAAGAAATCTAAAAGATTGAAGTTTGATGTTTTGAAACAGTAATGATTTCAATCAAATCTATTTGTTTTTAAATTATACTAGTTCAGGTTGCTCAATGATTATTTCATTATCCCCTAAGCCAGCCTTTCCCAAAGTGGGCAATAACGCCCCCTTGTGGGCGCTGGAAGCCTAGAGGGGGGCGGTATAAATCTTGAAAAAATGTTTTTTTTTAAACTAGGCGCAACAAATATGTTATTGAGGTTATTGACAAGAAAAAAACGAGGGGGGGGGCGCTACAAAACAACTGATTTTCAAAGTGGGCGTTACATGAAATAAGTTTGGGAACCTCTGCCCTAAGCAAAAACAGTTAATTCTGTTGTGATAATATTTGAAGATAATGTTTTTTGGTTTCACTTTTTTTTCCACAGAGTATGTGCAGCAGAAGTGGGCCGGTGTTTGGAGAAACTTT